>CAUYQG010210672.1:0-106459 GCA_963574415.1 Tarsius wallacei | reverse complement strand
AAATAAAGAGATGGGTCAGTTAGCTAGAAGATGTAAGATGGCAAAAAGCAGCAAGGCTGGGCACCCACCAGGAGCCAACACACTCAAGCTGAATTGATCAGATTACAAAGCCAGTGGGTAGGAAAAAACAATCTCAAAGACAGGGCAGAACCATCACGAGTGTCACCACATGACCCGTCGCTGAGGACAGAAAAGAGGAAATGCCTCCTTTTCCTATGACCCAGAACCTGGCAATAAACCTCATTCCCCTGAAGAAATTTATGTGGTCTTGGCAGCCAAAAACCAACTACCAAATAAATGTGTAAAGTGGATGAGGTTTCATACTCTCTGTCAACACAAAATCCAGATCCATGGCAGACTTGGGTATGGAAAAGACTAGATGTAGTAACTGGTCATACAGATCTCCATGGTTTCCGTTTACTTCTTGAAAAAAAGGATAAACTTGGCCAGCTCATAGCAACAAACATGGGAGTCAAAAGAATGTGCCTTCAGAATGATCCAGACGCCATCCCTTTTGTTTCCCTTGCCCTATTCTATGCCCCACTCATCCCCACACTCCTAAAATAATACTCCTGGTTGGGCACAGTGGCTCAAGCCTATAATCCCAGCAATTTGGGAGTCTGAGGCAGGAGGATCTCCTGAGCCCAGGAGTTCGAGACCACCCTGGCCAACATAACGAGACCTCATCTCTATAAGAAATCAAAAAATTGGGCAGACATGTTGACAAACGCCTGTCGTCCCAGCTACTTGGGAGACTAAGGTGGAAGGATTGCCTGAGCCCAGGAGGTCAAGGCTGCAGTGAACTGTGATCATGCCACTACACTCCAACTTGGGCAACCCAGAGTGAAACCCTGACTCAAACACACACACACACACACACACACACACACACACACACACACAAAACCAAAATAAATAATGACTTCTTATTCTCTATCTCTTTTGATCAAAGAAAGAAGCCCATTACAGTAAATATCATATTGAATAAAATGTTTGCAACAAACCATTCCACCTCAACACATTCTTGTAAAAAGAAAGGTTTGGGTCAGGACAGAGAACACCCAGGAGAGAGTTCGGGAGAGGGTGGTCGGCATACCAAACCCATGGGGTGATCAAGCTGTTCAAGACCCTACCACTGCTGAGACCAACAGTCTCACAGCAACACACCAGGATGGTGAGGAGAGCCTTCTCAGGACTCTGGGACAGAGGCAGATCAAGAAGAGGCAAAACAGGCAGCCGAAGGGAGTGGACCTCACAGATTCATAAGCAAGGAGCACAGGGGACTGCCACCTTGGTGGAGAGCAGCCATGACTTCTACAATGCTGGCTTCCTTTTCTGAGTAAACGAGATGAACGTTTACAGTTAAGGGGAATAAAACAAAAATAAGAGGAAAAGAACATCCGTTGTTCCAATGGTCACTCTCATTATTAAAGACAATTTAAGCCTAACTGCCAATGCAGTCCACTAGCAATCATACATATCACTAGATGCATCAACTGTTGAGTCCATTTTGCTTCCATACTTGTAGAAATATGGTGAATACTAACAGAACTTAAAATATTCGGCCAGGCATGGTGGCTCACACCTGTAATCCCAACACTTTGGGAGGCCGAGGTAGAAGACTGTTTGAGCCCAAGAGTTTGAGACCAGCCTTTAGACAACATGGTTATGAAATTAAACCATGTCAAAACCCTGTCTCTAGAAAAAAATGTTTCAAAATTAGCAGGGTGGGGTGGTACATGGCTGCAAGCCCGGCTACCCAGGAGGCAGAGGTAGCGGGGAGGCCTGGGTCCCGAAGTTTGAGGCTGCAGTGAGATGGGATCGTACCACTGCACTCTAGCAATATCATGACTCAAAACAAAGAGAGAAAAAAACCCTTAAAATATTAGTATATATAGTATAAATGAGAGTGAGTCCCACCTAGAAGAGACACAGTGCAGTTGTTACAAACAAAGAAGTTGTAAGTATGCCACAAAAAGCAAGGCAAAATTTCAGCAGTTTTCTGTTTGGTGGGGTGTAGTTCTTGTGATTTTTAAATCCTTACATTTGAAAGACATAAACCAAACAGTAAGTTCCATGAAGATAACTTTAAACAGGCTCACACAGATCACTGGTCTCCTTGATAAGGGCACTCAGAAGGCAAATATCAATATCTCTAAATGAAGGTAAGAAATCCCCTGCTGGACACTGGGTGGGTCTTTGAACAATTCAAGAGGAAATTACGGATAGAGCTCTTAAGTCACAGTAAAGAAAATAGCCTTTAAGAAGCACCCTGATGGCATGAAACCGAGCACAAGATTGATCTAGAAAACAATTATCCCTATGGACAGGTTAAAATACATTTGGGCACTAAATTACACAAAATTAGGATTAGGAAGCGTGCCTTAAAAGCCAAGGTTAGAGACAATCAAAATGTTACTTCACACAATATATAACTGCATTATAAAAACTCATTACCAACCCCTTTTCACAAAAAATGCAAAGTTTCAGATAACATATAGATTCAGAATGAAAGATCTTTACGGTATAGTAATAGGTATTTAAAATGCTGTGAGGATTCATTAAATTCATTCCCCCTGACCGGGCTCGGTGGCTCAGCTTGTAATCCCAGCACTTTGGGAGGCCGAGGTGAGTGGACTGCCTGAGCCCGCGGGTTCGAGACCTGCCTGGGCAACTTAGCGAGACATCATCTGTACAATAAATCAAAAACTAGCCGGGTGTGGTAGCGCGCGTCTGTAGTTCCAGCTACTCAGAAGGCTGAGGCGGAAGGATCACCGGAGCCCAGCAGGTCGAGGCTGCGGTGGCCGGGAGCGGCCACTGCACTCCAGTCTGGGTGACAGAATAACACTCCAACTCAAAAAAAAAAAAAAAAATCATTCCCCCAGGTTTTGTGCACTGGGGAAAGAGAGCAGATTTTAGTTTTAAAAGGTTCCTCTAGCCAAGCACCGTGGCATAAGCCTGTAATCCCACCTACTTGGGAGGCTGAAGGGGAAGGATCCGTTGAATGCAGGGGGGGTTCGAGACCAGCCTGGGTAACGCAGGAGTTCGAGACCAGCCTGGCCAACATACTGAGACCCTGAGTCCCATTCTTCTGGGTCCACCCCTGTGTAGTGCCCCCTGGTTCTGCCTCCCCAGTATCAATGGCAAAGAGGATTTGAATTTATGGATTTAAATACAGGAAGTCTTCCCAGCCTGAATGAATGACAACTCTAGCCTTACAAATGTCTTAGGCCAAAACCTTCCATTATTCTCATTTGCTCATCTACCCCAACATCAGGAAATCTTGCAGGCTCTGCCTTCAGAAGATTTCACTCAGCCTGTCATCCCAGCACTTTGGGAGACCGATGCAAGAGGACTGCCTGAGCCTGGGGGTTCGAGACCAGCCTGGGCAACGTGATGAGACCTCATCTCTACAACAAATAAAAAAAAAAAAAGAAGAAGACTTCATTGCTTACCCCATCTACTACCAAAACTGAAACCCTGGCCCGTGTCATACACCTTAACCCCCAGAGTAGGAGTGTCACTGTTTCTACAGTCTGCAATCAACATAGCAGCCAGAGGGGCCTTTTAAAAAAAATTTCAGACTTACCTTTAGTTATTTCTTCTAAAATCCTGCCACTTTATTTTACTTATTTTGAGCTGGAGGTGGGGAGGGGGAAGTGGGGAGAAGGTAGCAGGAAAGAGGAATCAATGTTGCCCAGGCTGGTCTAGAACTCCAGCTTTCCATGGATCCTTCCGAGTAGGCAGGATTACAGGCTTGTGCCACTGTGCTTGTCTAGAGGAACCTTTTAAAACGAAAATCTGTTCTCTTCCTCCAGTGCTCAAAACCTACCCCCTCAATGGTTTCCCATCTTACTTCAAGCAAAAACTAAAGTCCTCAAATTCTTATATATATATATATATATATTTTTTTTTTTAAAGCAGGATTTATTGAGAGGACAGAAAAGCTCCCACAATGGGAGGGGACCCAAAGGGGTTGCCCCTCAAATGCTCCTTTACAAAGCTACCAGCTCCCACCTTGTTTTCTTCTGTCTTCCTCCCCCTGCACCTCCTGCACCCCCCTCCCCATCTCCTCTCCCCCCCCTCCAGCCATGTGGGTCTCTGCTCTCTGGGTGCTTGCTGTCAGACCTATGATAGGTTTAGGGCTTCTATACTCGCTACCCCCTCTGTGCCTTGAGAGGAGGGGTCAAGAGTTAGTTCTTCCCCTAATTGTTGCCCCCAAATATTGTGGGCCTCACCCCCTCACCTTTATCTCCTAACCAGGCTCCCCTGCCCCATACATTGGTGTTTGTTTTCCTTCCCATTACAGCCCCAAACCTGGATGACAGCCTGACATTCGGTGAGAGCTCAGTGACTACATGTGGAATGATGGAATGGTTACACTGATAGAACCAAAGAATGAGTGAGACTTGAACAAGCCTGGGATTGAGACAAGCATACACTGCCCTCTTCCACTAGGCTCACTGGACAGTAGTAGCTCTCAAAGCAGAAGTGAGAGGCATGGACACAGCAGGTTCAGCTGCCAAAGAGGACTCGCCCACATTCCATCTTTGCCATAAAGTCAATGTTTACAAACCTCAGTGTTCACAAACCTCAGTGTTCATTAATGCCCCAAGGCAGGCCTGGCGTTGGTGATTGTTACTAGTTCAAATCGTGAATATTGCTGTGGATCAAAATGACATTTCCAAGGTCTTCAGACTTCAAAGGCCTAAACTTTTACATTATGATTCATTTTCCAGCATGTCATTCTTAAGTTAAACCCAAGGTTCATGCCCGTGTTTCTTAACACATGACAAAATGATATTTCTAAAAATGCTTCTGAAACAAGGAGGAATATTCTACATGCTGCAAAGCTCAATATTTTCTTTCCTTTTCTTTTTTTGAGTTGGAATCTCCATCTGTTGCCAGTGCAATCTGGAAGGCAGTGGCACGCTCATGGGCTCCACAGCCTCGACCTGCTGGGCTCAGGCGATCCTTCTGCCTCAGCCTTCCAAGCAGCTGGGAACTACAGGCACATACCACCATGCCCGGCTAATTTTTTGATTTATTGTAGAGATGAGGTCTTGCCAAGTTTCCCAGGTTGGTCTCAAACCTGTGGGCTCAGGCAATCCTCTCACCTTGGCCTCCCAAAGTGCTGGGATTATAGGCGTGAGCCACCACACTCGGATTTTTTTTGTTTTTGTTTTTTATCCTTTTCTTTACCTAGTGTTAAGGAAAGTAGCAGCCAGATGTGGATGAGGTGCTGTTCTATAGACTTGGTGTGGATTATCCCACTTAATTGTCCCAATGAGGTGAGTTCCATCGTGAAGTCAATTGACAGGTAAAGAGTCAAATAACTCCCCCAAGGCCACACTGCTAATGAGTGAGAAAGTCAGGAAGTGACCTAGGCCTGTGGGTCCCAGAGCCTAGGGCTTCTGGGTTCATGTCACCCCTGTGTCATGCCCCCTGATTCTGCCTACCCAAAGTCAATGGCAAACGGGGTCAACAAGGCCTTACATGATGAATGCCATACATTTACTCATAACAGACATAAAAAAAAATCTCATTCTTCAACCCATTTAAAGACTTAAAAGGTCCAATAAAGACAGAAAATATCACTGGACATTAATATTAAAATATCTGCAAAAAACACAATACAAAGCAATGAACTGTTTTTCTTAAAATAATGGAAAAGTTGAGAACAGTCAGAATAAACAAAATGCAGTACCGCTTGAAAAATTTTCAAAAGTAAAAATTAAGAAGGCTGCTTGAAAAACAAGTAAATAAAGTCTTACAAATATAGCAACCCATAAAAAGTGGTTTCCTTTGGAAACATCTGTGTAGAAGGCAGGCAGAACAACTAACGCTGACATATTTCTTCAAATCCTGATACTCTGAGTATGAAACATTACAAAAGAAATGAAAACAGGATTCTATAAATATTTGAGAGGCTCTGACCAGGAGTGGGAGGAATTCCTTAATCTGGTATCCAATAAATATTTTGATAAAGAGGCATAACTGGAATGGAGGAAATTTTAGACTAACAGATTACTTACAAAAATATTAATTCCGGCCAGGCGCAGTGGCTCACGCCTATAATCCCAGCACTTTGGGAGGCCGAGGTGAGAGGACTGCCTGAGCCCACAGGTTCGAGACCAGCCTGGGTAACTTAGTGAGACCTCATCTCTACAATAAATCAAAAAATTAGCCAGGCACTGTGGTGCATGCCTGTAGTTCCAGCTACTTGGAAGGCTGAGGCAAAAGGATGGCTCAGTAGGTCGAGGCTGTGGTAGCCGTGAGCATGCCACCGCACTCCAGCCTGGGCGACAGAGTGAGACTGCGATTCAAAAAAACAAAAAAATTAACTCTGGCCAGGCACAGTGGCTCACGCCTATAATCCCAGCACTTTGGGACACAAAGGTAAGAAGATTGCCTGAGCTCAGGGGTTCGAGACCAGCCTAAAAAAATTAATTCCCCACTATCCTTGCTTTTTAAAAGACCAAAACAATAAAAAAGGACTTGGCAAGGCTAGTCTAACAAGCAAACACTTTCCTTAACAATCTCAAGTCATATACAACAGATAGCCCTTTACACTATTTGAATGGCATTATATATACATGTGTTCATTGTACTGAACTTTGTTTCTTTTGAGTTGAGGTCCCACTCTGTCCCACAGGCTAGAGTACAGGGGCACGATCATGGCTCACTACAGCCTGGACCTCCTGGGCTCAGGAGATCCTTCCACCTCAGTCTCCCGAGTAGCTGGGACTACAGGATATATGCCACCATGCCCACACAGATTCTGGTAACTTAATCTGGCTAATTTTTTTATTTTTGGTAGAGATGAGGTCTCCACGCGCTGCCCAGGCTGGTCTTGAACTCCAGCTCAAGCAATCTTCCCACCTCGGCCTCACAAAGTGCTGGAATTACAAGTATGAGCCGCCACGCCCGGCCTGAACTAAATATTTCATTAAATAATATGTACTTTGATGAACTATTTAAAGAGACAAAATTTGGGGATAGGCAAAATTATATTTCTGGGCTCTCTCTTCAACTTTTATTTGTTTGTTTGTTTGTTTGTTTTTTGAGTTGGAGACTCACTCTGTTGCCCAGACTGGAGTGCAGTGGCCGCTCCCGGCCACCGCAGCCTCGACCTGCTGGGCTCCGGCGATCCTTCCGCCTCAGCCTTCCAAGTCGCTGGAACTATAGGCGCGCGCTACCACACCCAGCTAATTTTTTGATTTACTGTAGAGATGAGATCTCGCCTGCCCAGGCGGGTTTCGAACCCGCCGGCTCAGGCGATCCGCTCACCTCAGCCTCCCAAGGTGCGGGATTACAGGCTGAGCCACTGAGCCCGGCTGCATTTCTTTTTCTATTCAACTATTTATGAAAACTCAGTGCTTCTATTTTTTGACTATTATGAATAATGCTGCAATGAATATGAGAGTGTAGATATCTATTCAAGATATTGATTTTATTTTCTTTGGATATATACCCAATGTTGGGATTGCTGGACCATATGATAGCTATTTTGAGGAACCCCCATATTCCTTTTTATAATAGGTGTAGCAATGAGAACACAATGGTTTCCTTATCCCCAAATCCTCATTAATACTTGTTATCTTTTGTCTTTTTGATAATAGTCATTCTAACAAGTATGAAGTGATGTCTAATTGAGGTTTTAATTTGCATTTCCCTGATGATGTGATGTTGAATATATTTTTTAATATATCTGTTGCCATTTGTATGTCTTATTTTGCGAAATGTCTCCTCAGATCCAATGTTTTAATTGGGTTATTTGTTTCTTGAGTTATTCAAATTCCTTATATACTTTGAATATTAACTCCCTATCATATATATGGTGGGCAAACATTTTCTCGCATGTAGGTTGCCTCTCCATTCTATTAATTGTTTCCTTTGTCGTGCTGAAGCTTTTTACCTTGATGCAATCTCATTTGTCTATTTTTGTCTTTTTTGCCTTTGCTTTTGAGATAATATACAAAACATGTTTGCCCAGAGCCATGTCAAGAAGATCTCTCACTCTATTGTCTTCAGTAGTTTCATAGTTTCGGGTCTTACATTTAAGTCTTCAATCAATTTTGTATTTATTTTTGTGTATAATGTAAGATAAGGCTCTGATTTTATTATTCTGCATTCAGTTATCTACTTTTCTCAACACATTTATTGCCGAGACTGTCCTCTCCCTATTGCATGTTCTTAAAAACTTTGTTGAAGATAAATTGGACAGAAATGTGTGGACTTATTTCTGGGCTCTCTTCAGCTCCATTGATCTATATGTCTATTTTAATGCCAGTATCACGTTGTTTTGATTACTATAGCTTTATGGTAAATTTTAAAATCAGGTAGTGTGGTGCTTTCATTATTGCTCTTGATCAGGATGAATTTGGCTGTTTGGAACTTTTGTGATTTCTTACAAGTTTTTGGAATTTAAAAAAAAATTCTGACCTGGGTTGGTGGCTCAGCCTGTAATCCTACGCCTTGGGAGGCTGAGATGAGTGGATTGCCTGAGCCCGAGGGTTCGAGATCCACCTGGGCAACTTGGCGAGACATCATCTCTACAATAAATCAAAAAACTAGCCAGGCGTGGTAGCGCGCGCCTGTAGTTCCAGCTACTTGGAAGGCGGAGGCGGAAGGATCGCCGGAGCCCAGCGGGTGGAGGCTGCGGTGGCCAGGAGCGGCCACTGCGCTCCAGTCTGGGCGATAGAGTGAGACACAAACTCAAAAAAAAAAAAAAGCTGCAAAAATGTCATTCGATTTTATTATAACTATTGCATTAATTATATATTTTCTTTGGGTATTGTAGACATTTTAACAATAGTAATTCTTCCAATCCATGAACATGAATATTTTTGCATTTATTTGTGTCTTCTACAATTTCTTTCATCAATATTTTCAAGTTTTCATTGTATAGATATTTTACCTCCTTTGCAAAATCTATTCCTAAATTTTTTAAAAATACTACTATGAGTTAGATTGGTTTCTTAACTTCTTTTTTAAATTTTGTTATTGTTAGTGTATAGAAATGTCACAGGTTTTTGTCTATTGATTTGGTATCCTGCAATTATACTTAAGTTATTTATTAGTTCTAACAATTTTAATGGAATCTTTAGGATTTTTCTATATATAAAATCATGCCAGCTGCAAACAGAGACAATTTAGAATTTTCTAACACGATCACAATGGATATCCTTCAGACTGCTTAGTCATTTTTTCACAAAAATTAGTTTTACTATCAATAACTTCAGTAAAATTGTAAACACAAACAAAAGGATTAGTATTTCTTTAATTTTGTTAGAAATACATTAACTGAGGTTTTTCTCAGTTAAGTATAGTGATAGGGTATACAGATTTTGACATTAGACAAATCTAAATTCGAGTTCTGTTTTCTTAAATTACATGCTGGTGAATTTAGGCAAATTACTCAACATTGTTGAGACTCTTTTCCTCCATTTTTTTTCACTTGGTAAATGGACATAATAATCACAGTAATCTAATATGGATATTTTGAAGGTTGAATGAATATTTATTTATATATCTATATATATATTATACATATATACATATGTATGAATATAATACTTAGCACTAAAAAGCATCCAATTGATGTTAATCTTCTTACCCATACATGCTCATTGTGGTGTTTATTAATAAACCTAAAGTGTATGTTTATATAGTATTCAAATGTAAATAAAATAGATTTGAACTTAATAACCTAGAATACTAAGTTTATATCATCACAATCTGTTAGGTTAAAATGTGGGTGCTCTAAAACAAACACAATGAAACACCTCAGGCTTATGAAAGTATAATGAGAAATACATTATGTGGTGATAAGAGCTAATAATTCATGCAAATATGACATTACACATCTCTTTGTGTTTAAGACTATGCTTGTCAACTATGCAAATGTCAGTCATTATTTCTTAATATACTTTGGTCCTTAAATAGCACAAAGAAGAATATTCTATATTTTACTCAGTGCATTATTGTATTATAATTTTTAAGTAAGACCAAGAAGAACTAGATCATGCAACCATCTTTGATCAATGTTCAGAACAAATATATAGCAGGTAATTATTAAACAGTACATCAAGTACACACTTTCCAAAGGGCAATAGATTATTTAGTACCATGTCAAATCACCTAAGCTAATTCAAAAGTGATAACTTATAATAAAAATGCGTGCTGATGTTTTGTTCCTGATTTCCAAAATGGGTGCAAAATAGTGTTAACTGTCATTGATCAGACTCCTTTATTAGCATGTTAACCTATCAATTACAGTAATATTGGCTAACAAACAGGCATATAGTTATAGTATATGATACAGCACATAGTGTAAACTTATTGAAGAGATATAGACATTATTTACAGCATATGGACTCATTTGTTCTGGAAATATTAATTACAAAGATAAGCATAGAATACTAACTTGATAATTAAGTATGCTTCTAGCTCACAATAGTTGACACTTTCTGGCTCTCTTTGTTTTAAATTTAAAAATACATTAGCCAATTTAGAATTTTCTCAAATTCATTTATCTGTACATTAGCCTTCACCTAATAAAAATGTTTATTTGGCTTCAGGCATAAAATTTCCCAGATAGTCAAAAACCAATCTGCCAAATCAATGCCAAGAATGTTCTAAGTATTTTCAAAATTAATATTTATGAAGGACTAAGGGTTATTTTTCTAACTTTGCAATTAAATATCCATTTTCTCTTCATAAATAGAAATTAATGAATCAATGTTTATGCAACTATCTGCTCACCAATTAAAGTTATCTTAGGAATTCATGTCTTTGCTCTTCAAAGAGTCAGCAGTAGAGAATTCTTTTTTTCCTCTTTTATAACCTTTCTTCTACCTAGTTTTTCCTTCTTCATGCTTACCTATCTTTTTCTAATTTTCTTTTATTTTTTCTTATTCATTGTTCCTTATCTTCCTCAACTTCCATTGTAGTGAGTGGCTGGTGATGGACTCTTACAAAGCAATGCATATAGAGAATGGGAGGTGAGGGCGTGGCTGAGACAGAGAAGGGAAGCAATCTTCACAAGGCGTGATCACCTTAGTTTAAAACATTTAGAAGCTAGGAGAAAGTTTCCTGGTACATAATCTAGGCAGCCCTTAAAAGTTTACATTATTTGTTTGCAAATAAACAGAGAATGACTTGATCAAATTGTTCCATGTCATTGACAATGACCCTGAGGCAAGACAAGAGAGTGAAGAGCTTGAAAAAACAAGAACATTGGGGAGGAATTTTTCCAATTGTGGAATTTCAGTCGCAGTTGAGATAATGATAGTGGACCTTGAAAAGATGGGAAAGATAGAACGTAAAGAAGAGAGACACCGTAGAATTCAGCAATAGGCTGAAGAAAAGACAGAAATAAGTCACAGATTGGATTGGAAATGAAATAAATACACATTGATGCCTTTTTTTCCTCCACTGTTGTTTTTTTTTAAAGCACATATATCACCTGATGGTTATCTGAACGAGAGCCCGACTGAAGAGGATGACAATCAGACTAAGCCAAGCAGACAAGTAAAATCGCTATGGGGAACAGTCCTAGAAACAGGTTTTACGATTTAGCATAGATATGCCTTTTTTCTTAAAAGAAACAATCTTGGCTTATATTTTATTCATAAAAGCCATTCTTTACTCTGTTGCCTTGAGTGATTTTGGCTGTGTGTAGATGTGAGTATAGTAGCTTTAAATTCACCTGTGCCCTTGAAACAGCAGCCTGTAGTACCTTCAACATTGTTACATTGACTGCTGCTATTCTGCCTTCTTTGTGAGCCTATTATGAATCTGCTTTCAGAAAAGTGGGTTCCGGTGCTACTACAGAATTAACACTTTGCTTAAATGCTTAATTCACACACACACACACAAACCTCAAAGAAAATGTGTAACAATTAAGAGCAGCAAAAAGACACGCTCTTTATAAAAAGCATTTAAAGTGTCTAAAATGTTCTATGTATCCTGGAGGGGAAAAAGGGTGCAGAGATTTATTGAGAATGAATGAACATGATACCTATTAAACAGAAAGTATATTTTCTTAAAGATAGAAATAGTAAGCATAATCATCTGGGGCATTCTGACTTTATGTCCCACATTAAAGAATAATTATTCAAGGTCCACTTATGAGGAAACTACAGGGGTGGGGAAGGTGGGATTGACAGTAGTTGAGATCTGCCTGGGGATGGGGAGGCACACCTCATCAACAAGAGTACATGCACAATGAATATTTGTATACCTAACCCTGAATTTTACCCCACAATTTAAAATAAGAGATAAAAAAAGAATAATTATTGTCCAAAATTCAGTGTTCATTTGTACATAAAATTTAAAGATATAAGGATATATTACCAGTAAGAATCTTAGTTGTATTTCCCAAACTTATCTTCACATTTAGAACCCCATGGAGAATTGCAAAAACCCTGAAACCTGAATTCCACCCTGAGAAATTCTGATTTTAATATCTCGCAGGGCAATCTCATACATAGCCAAGGTAGAGTATCACTGTATTAGGGTTTGTCCTTCACCGGAGGAAAACAAAGCAAAACAAATAAAAAAGAAATCTCTTTCAAACTCACAAAGCAACAAAATGGTATATTAGAAGGCAGTTCCTTCTGGACTTTAAATATATAAACCATTCAGTTTACAATTGTGTTGTTTCATAATTCTGGTAATAAATTAGTATGGACCACTCTGCTTTGAGAAACCATAGTCTGTGAGAACAGGATTTTGTAACTAAAGTTCTGACCTGGAGTCTTGGAACTGGCCATTTACTTGCTGAAATACTTAGGAAAATTATTAAATCTCTTGTAACATATGTTTCCTCATCTATAAAGTAGAGGTGATTAAAAATATATGCAACAACTAAGAGACTTTTCAAGTTAAATGAAAGACAACCTGTCTAGGATTTAGCGCACAGGATGTACTCAGTGTGCATAAATTTTCTCCTTTATTACTAAATTGTTGCCCTGTCATACTCTCTGGTGCTCCTTATAAAATAGGCAGTCAAGTGAAAGTGATCAAAATCAAGTCAGCCCATCTTCTATTTGGCAATCTTTCTGTAAAGACTGGAGAGAAGGTAAGTTCTTTTAAGTTTTAAGAGAGGCATATAATTTTTAAACACATATTGCAAATCATTTTTGTCAGAATAAGTGCTGTTCAACTTAAAATAGTTACCTTTGAGAACTATGAGTTTATTTCATGAGATGCTTCTGATGAAAAAGTTTTCATAATCACACATGAGAAATTGTTTTCTAGGTTTCAGGGCTCATGAGGCAGAATGGGAATAAAATGTAGTAACACAGTACTGGGATATGAACCTGACAAAAACAAGCAAGTTTCCTGACTTCCTAGAGTTTACCTTTTAAAGGAAGACAGATTTTGATCAAGTAATCCTATAGATAACTAGAATATATAAAATGACTATAGATAGGAAAGATGCAAATGTGGAAAGCAGTAGACCATTTATAAGTGATGGAAGTTTTCCAGTGGGAGAGGTAATGATTCCCTGGACTAGGGTGTGGTGGTGGAGACAGAGAGCTATTTTGGAGAAGCCAACAGGATTTGAATACAGGAGGGGTTTATGTATGTATTATTTTAGAGATAAAATGAATAGGACTTGAAAGGGAAACGTGTATGCAATATATCTGACGTGAGCATTCATTTGATGACACTGCTAGTCAATAAAATTGGGAGTACTAATGAAATCTCTTATTTGGGGTGTAAGATCACATTTTGAATGAATGTATTGAGTTTGAAATGCTTGTGGACTGTCCAAGATGAGATATCAGGTAAGCAGTTGGAGAGATGCCTCAGTTCCAGAGAAAAGAGGTAGAGGAAGAAATGTATGGGTCGTTGACTAGAGATGGTATGGATGCCAGGGAAGCTCTGAGTGTGGGAGTGCAGATTCAGATAAAGCACACAGCCAAAAGAGTGCCTTTACATAATTTTCATTAAGGTATGATAGCACTGGCTACCAGTCATGCTGGAGTTTGCATAAAATGCGTAATCTAATCCACAGGCCCTCTTTCGTAGAGGTTGCTCAGAAAAGAAAAGCTAAGCACCTCTTCAAGACATATCTCTTGCACACACTTGACAGCTCTAGATGAGAAGCCAAAATTTCCAAATGGCCCTTTACTAAAGTCAGTGTGTAGAATGACTGTATCCCAGATTAAAAACCTTGAAGATCATCTTGCCATTTCAGTTTCAAACCCAGGCCGACTAGAATCCTGGAATTTTTATGTCCTGCAGAAATAGTTACTCATTGAGATTTTGTCAAAATAATCTCCCTGAAAACATAATTTTCACGTTTGTCAGCTGCAGTCTATAATCTAAAATTTAATTAGGGATTTCAAATCTCTATTGGATTTCTAATAATCCTAGCAGCTTTAAAAACATCTGAGGCTTACTAGTTCTGCCCATTTTACTGCATGGAAAAGAGTGAGAAAACAATGATAAATGACTTTTCTTGTGTTAGACAACTCCTTCTGCTTCATAATGTAGGAAACAACTGCTTTTTAGTTAAAATGCCATTTCTGTACACTTTCAGTAGATAGTTGAGTCCTTACTATTCAGGGACAGTAAGTCAATTTAAAATTCTAAGGAGTAAAATGTAGTCTACCATTCCTTACATTTAATAATATCCTTCCGGTTCAAGAGTGCTCTGATAATTTGAGTTTCAAATAGAATACAGGAAGCGATTAAGGGAGGGTCAGTTGTGAATCATGCATCACACTCAGAACTGAAGCACTCTAGTTTTGATTCACTTCATCCACACACAGTACATGTTTGTGACCTAAACTCGGTAACAGCAGGGACGTTTCTTAACTTCCCTAACTTCATGTCTTTCTTTTGAAAATTTAGCAGTTTTGTTGTTTCTGTTGTTCAAATTTTAAGTTTTATAATGAAATACAGGTCAGACAAGCAGGTAAGAATATAACATTACAAAAAGTATTATAATAAACAGAAGGTTTTACCAAGTGTTGCCATTAGGACATAATCATTTCAGGTTTTTTTTTAAGAAATTGTACTACAGACCTAGTTAAGTTCTCTTTTCTACCTTTCCCTTCCTACTCCACCATGAATGCAGTTAGGAACTCAGTGTACATAAAATAATTTTTTTTAGACTGAATGTCTCCTTGGTTGAAAAGGGAAGAGTCAAAGCACACGCTAAATCTATATGTATTGTCCCTATATATTTTAAAACTATAGTTTCTATGAATGTATTTTATAATTCCATTAAAATAGTTACAGATCCATAAACATGTAATTTTGTTTACTGTATGTGTTTTCTTTAGGAAAATGGTATACACTACATGCAACATCTTACACCTTGTTTTACTCAATATTTTTTGAGAGTTTTCTCTCTGTTGGTAGAGATAACTAATTCATTCCAAACACTACATTGTATTCCATTCACAAATAGACTACAATATATTCTTCCATGTTCCTCCTGATGGATATTAAGTTATTTTCAATTTGTTATTACAATTAATGAAGCAATGAGCATTATTGCTGTTATAGAAGAACCAAAGTGAGGTGTGCTGGCCTGGTACAAGAAAACCAGTTATCTATACTGAAGTTTTTGCAGCAATAGAAAGGAGGGTGTTTATTTGCAGGGCCTCAAGCAAAGAGGACCAGGCAGCTAAATGCCCACATTCTGGCCTTCCCAATGACTTGAAGGCAAGAATTTGTAAAGTTAGGGCTCAAGTTCAGAACAGCAAAAGCTACAGACAAAACTGTAAATCAGTACTTGGATGTTACACATTGGTTTAGGTCTAAGAGGGAGGGATATCTTGAAATAGGGGCTTACAGGTCATAGGTAGATTCAAAAATTTTTCAATTTGCAATTTGTTAAGAGGAAGCAGCTTTGTTTAAAAATTTGTAGTTAGCAGAAAAAAATATTAACTGGCTTGTGTGTATGACTCTCTCCAAGTCCCTCAGTAAGAAATTTAGAACAAAAAGTAATGACCCGAGTTTTGTCTTTATTCCCCCCTTAGCTGAGATCCAGGTACCAGTGAATTCATTTGTGGGAGTCATCAGTAGGCATCCACGTTTCTGAAAGACAACTCAGGGACATGTGTTAAGAGGTTATCATCTTTGGTCTCTAGAAGAAGCAAGTATCTTTGGAACCCTAACTTTCTTGGCAACTGTTTTAGGCTACTTATTATCTTTTTGTTTAACAAGTCACCATTTACTTCTGGAGTTGGGTAAATGTCTGAAATGTCCCTTGAAGGAACTCAGGATTTTTGCTTATTCTCATGCTTGAGGGTCCTCAAGTCCCTAAAAAAGGGGTCCTTGCTCCATCTCCTCACTCTTGTATACATGCCTTGTGTTCATATGTGAGAGTTTTATAGATGAAATATTTATTTATTGGTGTCTATTAGCAAATTATTTACTTTTACTATTACTTTGCTAAATTTTTATGTATGTATACTCCTAATAACGGTGAATAAAAATCCTTATTTTTCCATATTCTTGGCAATACTCACTTTTTCTTTTTTGGTGGGTTTTTCTTCAAATTTATCTCAGACTCTCAAAGCTAAGTGATTTTACATCACCGTTGTCACTGCCATCATCTCCATGAACACCACCAGCTCTCTGATTCTTTTCATGAAAGCAGTTTTTTATCACATAGGTACAATGAAACGAGTCAAATACTATGTGAAATAATGACAGCTGCTATCTGATGTTTAACTGTGCATAATCAAAATAACATGAGTAAAATCTTCAGTCTATCTCATTCATAATATGTTGACTAACTGGTGATACTAAGAATAATTATAATTCTGATTTAATATTATAAAATGAAACAGATTTTTTTTTTTTTACGAAAACATACCAGATTCAATGTAAACTTCAGAGATACACAAAATTCTGCTCCTGCATGGATGACATACATGACATCTGGTCACACTAATAAGCTAGGTAATCAGTCAAGTTATCAAATAATTCTTTAGCTTTCTCCAACCCCCTTTGGCATCCCTTAATTTCACCTGTTTAGAATTTAAAAAGTAGAGACTAACAATGTTGCTCAAACATCTTATTTAAAATGCATAAATGATTTTTTTTCAAATTATGAGGCCCAGTTGGATGAATTTCCTTGATAAAGTCACACAACAGCAATTCACCTTTAACTTCTTCTACCTGAGTTTTTTGGCAGCCTGGAATGCTGCAACATAGTGTCCTGTCAAAACATGATGCAGTCCTCTTGCCCAGCTCAAACCATCAAGGCTTCCCCGATCCACTTATTTACTCTAACATCTCACCTACTGCTTATCTATTATTTCAGGACTTTCTTCCTTGCTAAGCAATCTGGTAAACTAATGAAACCAGAGCTGATAGGCTTAATGTCCTATCCATCTTCAACATTATTGCCCAAGTGGGATCTTTTTCAGTCCGTTTCTATTTAAGCCTTTCGAAATATTACTCTATAAGCATCAACCTAATCTTTTTTAAGAGTAGGGGGAAAGAAATGGAAATGACTTCAGTCTTTTTAATTTTAATTCACTTAGATACCCTTAAGAAAACTTCTCCACCATCATCTAACCTATAAAGCCCTGAGACAATCATACTCACCATTTAAATTCAGACATAAACATAGCACACTAATTAAACTAAGGCAAATATAAAGGTAACGGTTTGTTTTTAATGCCTATTAAATATTGTTAAGTTATAATGAAACATTTAAGGAAATATATATGACATTCAAATGACCACCAAATGATTTTATTTCATAATAGTCAATATTAAATTAACTTCATACTATGCAAAAATGTTAAACATTACTGAAATAAGTAATAAAAGAAAATTGTACTGTAATCTCACAAACATATCGTGGTTAGAAATTTGTTATTTAAAAAAAAATCAAGGAAACTATTGGAAAATTGTTTTAAAGTCTATTTTTAAAAGAATTAGGAGAAAATATCGTCACACCAGTAGTTTCATAATGTCTTTTAAATTGATGAACAAGTGAAACACACTAAAATGTAGACAGGCATAAACAAATTTGTCTTTGTATAAAGTAATACTTATTAAATATTATTTAAATTGTATACTAAACTCTAAACGACATGTAGGGTCTATAAATGATATCTTTTAGAATTATATTTCAATATTTAAAAGTTGAAACAATAAACTGAAGCAATTGCTAACCTAATCAGTTCTGATACACATGCAATTGGTCATCTGATATCAATACTTACATTGTTTCAAAGTGTAAGTTTGATTTAAAAGTTTCTTTGGGCTTTTGACCCATTCCCATTATTTCCACACATTTTTTTCAAGTTAAAGACATATTTAAATATTACAGATAACTTATATTACTCAAGTGATCAGTTAAATTGCTGAAAGGATAACACTATAATTACTATATAATAATATTTTGATTATTTTGACCTCTTTATAATCATGCTCAAGAGATAATTATGGGTTACTTGATTAACAGATGATTTTGATTTAGATTGATTCTATGATAAATTTAAGATTGCACAGTATTATTTTTTCTTCAACCAATAATTCCTTAGCACACACGCATACAGACAGGCACACACATACATCAACATGATTGTCCACTCTATGCCATGCTGGGACACAGAAATAAAGGATCCTCAAGGAAATCACAATTTAATGTGGACGATGAAGACAGGTAAATAGGGACCTATGTATGGCCTGCTGTGCTCAGGGACATTGGCCACGCACTAGGCAAAACTCAAGAGGAACCATGCGTGCTAGATTTGGAGTGGCTTTTCTTTAGGGGGGAAATGTTGTGTGTTTGAATCTTGAGAGACTAGCACTTGCCAGCTAGTACTGGTTGGTGTGAGTTGGGGTGGAAGAAACAGCCCATGTTTTCACAAAGCAGCAGCAACCAGTGAGACCATGCCACCCAAAGTAAATGGTGAGATGAGCCCAGGTAGAGAGAGACAGAAGTGGCTAGATAGGAATGGCCAATACCAGGTCACAAAGGCCTCACGCCATGGTGAGGGATTGGGACTTGATCAGATTTTTTAAAATCCTCAAAAAAATGTCAAAGGGAAATGGCATTTTCAGATAGCTCATTCTAGTTACCTCACTGTTGTTCAATATTTCCTACAATTGGAAATGATAAGTGCACATAAGGAGGTGCTTTGTGATAGATGGCCCAGGGTTTTACCTATGACTGACCACAAACAAAGGGCTTGGAACCTATGCTAATGCTATGGCTGCCAGTCCTGTATATCTTAAATCACAACAATACAAGAAAGGATGAGAGGGTTTTTGTTGTTGTTGTTTTTTGTTTGTTTGTTTTTTATTTTTTGTCTCTTCCTTACAAGCTTGGAGGTAAACTAAAATGGTTCATGAATAGAGCTGGATGTTCACTCAAGGTAGGGGTCTACAAACTATGGCTCCTGGCCCACAGCTGGCCCCCACACAACCCACTTTCTGATTCTGCAAACCGAGTTTAATTGGAATGCAACCACATTCTCATTCTTTTATGCATTGTCTGTGGCTGGTTTTGTACTAAAATAGCAGAAGATCACAAAAGAGGGCATACGGCATGCAAAGTCTAAGAACTACTTACAACCTGGCCCTATACAGAAGAAAGTTAGCCAGCTCCTGACTTAAAAGATTATTCAGTCCAGAACATATTTTCCACACACATCTCCACCTTTTTTGCTTTTCATTCCTTCTTACATCTCAGCTTTTATACCTAGGATGCTTTCTCTTTTGCCTGAAGTACATTCTTCAGAATGTTTCTAGTGAAAGGTGCCATAAGGACTCCTCTTACCAATTTTTGTCTGAACAAGTCCTTTTTTCACCAGCATTCATGAAATGTACTCTAGGTTATAATCATTCTCTTTTAGCGCATTAAACAGATTATTCTACTACTGCCTATCTTACTGTGTTGCTGTTAAGAAGTCAGCTATCAGTCTAACTTCTTGCTCCTTTGATGGTAATCTTTCCCTTTTTGTTCGCCTCTGGCCTTTAAGACTTTTTCCCGTCTTCCCGCCCCACCCCCCACTCCCAGCAGTCTCAATGCAATATATTTAGTTGCAGATTTCCTTTTAATTATCCTGCATGGGATTTGGGGGCTTCTTGAGTCTGCAGATTATGGTCTTTTAGACCTAGAAAATTCTCAACAAAAATCGCTTCAGATATATCAGCTGCCCCACAGTCTCTCCTCTCCATCTGGGATTCTGATTACATTTCCTAAATCTTGTTTTGGTGCTGTTCATGGTTATTAATCTCTCTTATGTATAGTTCTCCTTGGGTCTTTTAAAACTGAACTCTAGATAATTCTTTTCAACCAGTCTTCATGGATGCTAAGTTTGTCTTTAGCAGTCTTCGGTTTGTGGTTAAACACACTCAAGGAGATTTTAATTTCCATTATGTATTTTTTTCAGAAGTTTTTTTCTTTTAACTTGCTATGTCCCTTTTTTCAGTTAGTTTCCTATTCTCTGCAGATATCTTTAAGTTGGTTCTTCATTTATTTAAACTTTATCAGGACAGTTGTTTTATAGTTGTGTGTCTGTTTTAATATCTAATATCTTTAACTTTTGTTGTTTCTAGCTTCCATTGCTGCCTTTTTCTGCTTGTTCTCATAGTTTAGCATGTTTATAGACCTAGTTATCATTTTGATGTGATGAACATTCTTTTGAAAAACTGTTTTAGGACTAATTGACAAACATTTTTCAAGGAGAATGTTCACGACTACATCAAGTTCAAGACTTGATACAGACAATGAAATACATGACTAATTCTACCAGGCTCCAACACTTTCATTCACCCTTAGCCTGAGGTAAACTCTTTAGGCTCTTACCTTACCACGGAGGAGGCCTTTTAAAATTCCCAGTTTAGGTGAATTTTGGATTTGATTTGGTTCCATTCCCAGAAGGCTGCTACAAGGTAATCAGATAACTTCAGGGACAAATCAGTTTTTGTGCTGGCTTAAATCTCCAAGTTTTCATTACTCCTTTCCTTTCATGACAATTCCCTACTGTCTTTTTGCCTATGTGATGCCTTTAAGAAGTTCTTTTGAGTATTTATCCAGCTTTGTTAGTTTTTTTCAACATGAAGGTATATCCCAATAACTTGACAGTATAATTATTAGAAACAGGAAGTCTCCTAAACATGCATTTTAAAGACTAGACTCTCAGGGTAAGTGACCTTACATAAAAGCCTAACCTTCTGCTAAGAAGGAGGCTTCCTCTGCAAACTTGGTGAGGCAGGAGGAGGTTTATCACTCTTTAATCCTTCTTTGTTCTTAAGCGGAAGTAGCTAAGCTCTGTTCCCTTTTCCTCCAGTGTGGTACAAAGCTTGTGTTAATTAAAAAAAACAAAAAACAGTTGAGGACATTTTTGTCCATACTGGGCTATGGCAGGTAACCAGAATGCTAAGAACTCTTTGCTAATGCCATGGTACATTGCAAACATGACGATTCATTGCAGCTTTTTCATACAAGACATGAAATCTGTTTCTCTACCCTTTGAATCTGGGCTGCTTTATTTATTAATTGGTGACTATATTAAAGATGCTGTACGTGTACTGAGCACTCTCAAGAATCTTTGGGCATATCCATTTTTTCTTTTGGAACTCTGGGAATGTCTCTTGAACCCTGTGAAATTCACATGTAGTAGATTACTGAAGGATTTGAGACCAGGTAGAAAGATGTCCTTCTGACTTCAACCAGCAAACCTAGCAGCTGACCACAGATCCATAAGGAATCTCACCTTGGATAATCTGAGATCAGCCAAGTCTGGTCCAGACTAGAAGAACCACTCAGCCAAACCTACTCCAGCTTGCCAATTTATGGATTCAAGAGCTAAATAACTGGTTGTTTTAAGCTACTAAACCTAGAGAGGTTAGATTTGCAGAAAAATCTGACACATAGATCTATATAACTTTATTGAAATAATTTTTGTTAAAGTCACCAATAATCTTTTAATTGTCAAATCAATGAATTTTTTTTAGTCCTTATCTCAAAGACCATTTTACATTATCTGACAGTATTGATTATTCTGAAAAATCTACACTCTCTTACTTTCTATGACACTGCAGCTTCTTGCTTCCATTAAAACGTCTATACTGTCATTCTCCACCTCCCTTGTGCATTTTCTTTCTTCATGTTTTTCTTAAAAAGTGCTAGCGTTTACCAGGTTTCAATCTTTCTCTTCTTTTCCATCCTCAAACTCTCCCTGTTGGATTTCCTCCACTTTTTTCTTTCAACCGCCATCTGTATGGTTATGATAACATAATCTATATCTTTACACAAAGCTTCTTCCTACATCACAGTCTTGAATATGTAATCTGACAGTTAGATGACAGTCTGATACATGTTCCTAGGCCCTAAGCTTCAACATATCCCAAAGTGTGTAATCATGTTCTTCTCTGCCATCTGCTGGCTGGCTGGCTACCCCTCTGTTTTTTTGTTTTTTTTTTTTTTTTGAGTTGGAGTCTCACTCCTCTTACCCCTCTGTTTTACACAGTGTCACGACTAGTCACCCAGAAACCTGCTAGAGAAGCCTAGGCATAACATGTGACTCCATCATCTTCAGCATATTTGTGTCCACTCTATTTCTCTCACACTGCTCTACTCAGGATTTCCTTCTCTCTCTTTTAAAACACAAATGGTTTCTTGACTAGTCTCACTAAATCTAGTTTGTTTCTCTTCTATCTATCTAAACTTAGCCGTCAGAAAAAGTTATTGAACAACTTTCAGAGCAATTACTGCAGTGGATTTGGCAAATAATAAACACGTTTGCTACCACTGTTTTTTTCTCTGCCTCTGAAAGTCATTACTAAGTGATTTCTATGTAATTTTTGTAGTAATATTTACTCTACACAGTCATTTCTATTGAACAGCTGATAGTTTTAAAGTTAAAACCTGTGTGCCATAGGATTGCCAAAGGTAAACAAAGCTAGGCATTATTTAAAGTATTAAGGAAATTTTGATCAGCAATACATATTTAATCAGCAATAGGAGAGAGGTTGCAGTATGAAGTGTTCTTCATTTTCATTTGTACAGAGTTGACTAGGCATTTTGTTTTGTTTGTTTGTTTTTATTTGTTTGTTTTGAGACAGGGTCTCACTCTATCACCCAGGCTGGAGGGAATTGGCTCTATCCTAGCTCACTGCAGCTTTGAATTCCTGGACTCAAGTTATTCTCCAGCCCTGGTCTCCCAAAAGTGCTGGGATTTACAGGCGTGAGTCACAGTGACAGGTTGACTGAGCATTTTAAAGGGAGAATGTAAAAGATAAATGGAAACTCAGTCAGAGTGAGGGAAGTAAAAAATTACAAAGTTTAGCTAATGTAAATGTTGATTAGGCTACTTGTGTCTGCTAGCTGGCAATGATCAAAGTTAAGGTTCTGTTGTTTTACAGAGACTGGAAAACCAAGCCTTTTTCTTTCTTCATTACTATATTTAAAGAAATAACTTTCAGGTCCTTAAGAAAGACACTTCTGGGTTGTAGGAAATACATATAATCTCAGATGGACAGAGCACGATTTACAGTTGTAAGCACATTTTAGTCAGTGTTCTGGAAAAGAGTAGTTAGGAGTCTATAGTTGGGTGTTGAATGCTAGAACAAATAAATAGTAAATGCTTTTTGACAGTCTTGAGCTTCCATGGGCTGGCATCTTAAAGGAGGCTAGGGTTATCTGAGAGATGTGGCCTTGAGCTGTTAGAAGCTATTTAGTGTCTTATTAATTCTTTCAATTTAAGAGGTGGACAAAATCATTTTTGATGAGAGTTTACAGTTGTTGTCAGCCAAGGTTGAGGCTAAATTGAGATGAGGGCTCAGAGGATATTGGCTAAAGTTTGGTGAAGAAAAGAACCTTTTTCAGTAAATTCTCAACTCCATGCCATTACATTATAAGAATAAGCACTTAATAAATACTTACTAATTTTATCAGTTAATTATATTGCTATATAGCATATGACCCCAAAATTCTGGGGCTTAGAATCACAATAATTATATACTTTGCTCATAAATTATAAGTTAGGCAGGGCTCAGTAGGGAAGGCTCATCTCTGCTCCTTGCAACATTAGTTGCAGCAGCTCAATAGGAGCTGAGGGGTTTACTTCCAAGATGTGTTATTCACATGACCAGTATCTTGGTGCTGACTATAGACTGGGAGTTCAGTCTGTGCACTTAGCAGAGAACTTCTATCACTCCCTATGAGAGTCTCTCTATGGGAATGCTTGGGCTTCCTCACAGCATTCTAAGAGCAGGAATTATGAGAGATCCAAGCTATAAAATTGTTCTTAAGACACACCTGAGAAATCCGAGAAAGTTACTTTCTTCACATTTTATTGATTTAGCAAGTGTTAGTACCAGCCCAGATTCAACAGGAGAAGATTCTACCTGTTGATGAGAGGAGTGTCAAAGAATGTGTAGTCATTTTTAATCTATCATACTGAGCATGAATGAAAGAAGTAAAAAGTCAATGAAAGACTCTCCATTCACTTTCCCTGTCTATATCTTCTGTATTATATGGTCCATCTTCCTGGAGATTTTATGCAAAAATAAATAATCGAACAAAATATAACCACTTTCTTCCTTATAAATCCTTTCTTTTCACCTCTGTGTCTGTATGTATGCTGTTTCCTCTACTGAGAAAATCCATTCCATCTATTCTTCTTTTTTTCATTCTATTTGCCACTATACCTTTTTTAAGATTCAACTCAGATCACATGTTCTCACTCATAAATGGACCTTGAACATCTATCGTAATACTATAAGAAAAGGATTGACAGCGGCGGGAAACCATGGGGGGCGGGCAGGGAGGGGAAGGAAAGTGGGATTAACGGTAGTCAATATCTGTCTGGCAAGGGGGGGACACCCCTTATCAACAAAGGTGCCTGAACGATGTATATTTGTATACCTAACCCTTAACTGTATCCCACAATTTTAAAATAAAAAATATGTTTTTAAAAAAAGGATTCAACTCAGTTTTCTTTCAGGTATCCTTTATGAAATATCCAGAGTGGATTAGATACTACACTTTTGTGATTCCATCCAACACTGTATGAATCCCTATAAATATACCTGCATACAATTTTACAGTTTTTGATGATATGTCTATTTACTTTATTTGAACTCTATAGTCAAGTGCTATATGTTAAACATCATAACATTCCCAGTATTTAGCAAAATACCGGACAATTATAGCCACTTAGTGGTTTTAAAATTTGAAGAAAAAAACATACTTAAAAGAATGCATGGACCTCCCCAAGCCCCAATAGTGCTTGTGGGCTCAACATTATCTGAGAATTGGTTATTCAGCCAGGATATGATTTTAAAGTAACTAAGGAGTACAGGCAACTTGTCTTCTTGTTCAAGGGAAATGTCCAAGGAGTCCAGCTCTTCGTGGACTGTGTTGCCGGACAAAGAGTTGTGAAATCAGGTTCATTGTGCTTTCCAATTCTGCTGGTACTATGATTACAGTGCCTAAGCAGCTTGAATTTCCTGGGCAAGAGCACACCATGCTGTAATAATTCAGAGGCTGTTTTGTGTTCTTGAAACATATGGCGCTAGCTCAGATTTATCTTGGAAAAAGCTGGTCAGGAAGAGAAACTGCTGAAGAGCTGAAATCTCTCCCAGCAGCTAAGGAAACGTCGAAGGAGTGCTGGCATCCTTCCTCCAAATGCTCAGGCTCACTCCCAGCCTGTGGCCCATATGCTGAACGCTGAGTGCTGCTTCAGTTCTAATAATGATTGTGTCGAATTGCATGGGACTGATATTCTTCTAGAGGGCTTACAGTCTCAAGCACTTCTAAATGCACCCATTAGAAAGCACAGCCTCAGAAAAATAGATTGGCATTTCTAAGGAGAAGGGTTTAGTTTGATTTTTCTGATTACAGAGTGCAAGTTGACTTGCTCAGAGTTCTGCCTTTACACTGCACTGATATTCAGTTGGGTGTACCATTGAGTCTGGGAAGAGCACACAATACCAAATGTTGCAATCGATGGTCATGGAGAAAATGTCAGGTGCTCTCTGGCTTAGCGCTTGTAAAAGAACTTGCAATGAGGTTAAGACCGCCCGAAATGAATAGCATCCTGAGAGTTCAGTCTGAATTTCATTCTGTAATTTATCATTTCATTATAATAGACTGAATTCACCCCAACAAATAGTTTACCCAAAGACTTAAAAACTTTTAGTTTACTTTGATTTATGTGTTCTCTGGAAGTATTTACTTCATCTACATAGTCATTGTCAGAAACTAGAAACACACAAATTTATTTCTCACAGTTCTGGAAGCTGGGAAGTTTAAGATAAATTGTCTGGTGAGGGCCCTCTTCTTGCTTCATAGATGGTACCTTCCGGCTGTACTCTTACAAGGTAGAGGGGGAGACCTCGTTTCCTTGGGCCCTTTTTAAAAGGACACTATTCCCATTCAAGAGGGTTCTACCCTTACAACCTAAACACCTTCCAAGGGCCCCACTTCTTAAGACTATCGCTTTGGGGATTAAGAGTTCAACATATGACTTTTGGAGGGGGGGATAAAAACATTAAGAGCATAGCAGCAGCAGGGGAATACACTTTGAGAACCATCTTCCTAGAGCAATTCCTAGAGAATTTGTCAATCTGGATTTTATAAAGATTATTAAAATATAATTAGAGAAAAACAAAAGTGATGTTACCTAACTAACTTCCACCACAAGAATAAAACACTTAAAAAAGACAATGGGCTTCTGTTAATTCTGTAACCCTTTTTCACTGAGCAATCGGAAAAAAATGTTTAGTGAACTTTTAGCCAAATTTAACTAAAAAAAAAAAAAAGAAAAGAAAAAAACCCTCCATTCTGGCATTATTTGAATTCCTGGGCACAGTTGATCATCTCTTGATTTCCACACCTTTACTGCCTTTCCATTTTTGCCACTCATCCCCAGAATAACATCCTGAAAAGCTGTCATCACCCAAACCCGACTCATCTCTTATGTCTTAAATTCCTGTATATTACTCTCTTACCACAGCCTCCTTGAAGTTTCAGTCCCTGATTTCTTATTTTTCTTTTTGCCCCTTTTCTCTCAATTTCTCATGTCATTCTCATCTATCATCATTGTTTTTCCTAACCTACGTATACTTCATGGTCAAACATCACATTGACTCTGGCTAAAATGTCTTGACTTTCTTGTCACTCCTCTTATCTGGCCAAAATAACCCAACCTAATATCATGTTACTGATCATCACCAGGAAAATGAATAGTAAGACCAAATCTGCAACTGAATGGTTGGCCTCCAATATTCGTTGGTCAGTAGTTGGGCGTGTTCCTAATTAGCACTCTCTGCCATTTTCCACCATCTCTATTTCAGATTCTAGTCACTGAAGTCTCTTTCTCACCACTCTCTTCAGCACGCTTTGGAAAAGGATCCTTCCTTCCATATCACACATGTAAAATAATAGTTATAATAATAATAGCCACCAGTCAGTTTTTCCCTTTATCTTCCTTCACCCTTCCCTACCCTGGTACTTGTGTCTGCACTAATTTGTGTCTCATTTCTTCCTGCTTCAGAAGAAAACAAGAGCCGAAGCAAGACAAGGAGTGTTAGCTAAGTAGTGTTAAACAAATACCCCTGTTCACTTTATTTTCCCTATCATTAGAGTAGTGCCTAGAAAAACAAGAAAAGTAGACAACACTTAAATGTTCAGAAACGAGGCTGACTTATTGCCATCTGCACTTTCAAGTAGCTAAAAAACAAACAAACAAAACTTCACTCATTGAAATAATTTATTTTTTCTCTTAAAACTAGACTGTGAGCTTTTTGTTTCCTTGATTCTCGTCTTTCATGTCTCTGTCTCCAGCAACTAACTCAGTCCCTGGTATGCACATCCCAGAGGCTGCTCAGTCAGTGCATCAATGAGTCATTCCTTTTATTTCATTGTCTAATTCCTGTTGATTCTCATTTTGTGCCCCATAGAAATATCCCTTTAGTTTTCTTGAGTTTCATTTTTGTATGATGTTTTATTTGCTTATGCATCTGCCAAGTTTCTTTCTTTAAAAAAAAAGTAACACATGAAAATACAAAGAAGAATTCTACTCACCTACTACCAATAACCCTTGCTAGTGTACATTTAATTAAATGACATTTCAGACAAAGCTCTATACATATTTAAAATATGCTGTCCCTGGGTCTTATTCTGGTTTCTTTCTTATCACCTCTCTTGTGAAGGGGTAGGTAGATAGAATTCTACCTGCGTTTGCTATTTGAAAATGATACTTCAAATATCATCCCCAAGTGGTAAGTATTTTGCTAAGGGAGGAGGGCCCACTTGCAGCTGCCTTGGAACAAATTAAAAATTCAGTGCAGCTTTATTGTCTCAAATATGCTCTCACAGGATCTGTTATGTCCTCTGACTTAGGAGCAGCTCCCTATTCAGAGTTTGGCTTTTGTATTGAGACTGACTCACAGCAACCTCCTGTGATAGGATGAGATGGCCACAGCTTCTCCTCCTCCTAATTCTCTTATTTCCAACCATCTCTTGGTGCTAGCAGCAGGGTCATCACAACACAAATGGCACTCCAGCAGGGTTCTGCTTTAGGACTCCTCCTGTTCTGCCTTAGAGATTTGTGCCTGTACCTTGTCACTCCCCTTTCCTCTCTTGGACGATTCACATTCTAGACCTTGTCAACACTTTTCACACAGAATCACCATGTTGTCTTTTCAGAATCATGTCATTCTCCTTTAGAGAAGTTTGTAGTTGTCCAAAATTTGAGGACATAAATATCAGCTTTAATCATCCTTCCCCATTTCGGTCCAAATTTTAGTATGTGATAACATATTTTTAGTTTCTGATTGTGTGCCACATTGAAAAAGTTTAGTGTCCCTCTCCCAAGTATAATTATAAGTTTAGTAAGGCTTAAGGAAAGAAAATAGAAAAAATAAAAATGGTGTAACTCTGCCACTTTTTCATTGAATGCCCTACCAATTTACTTTGAAATTGCTTCTAGGAATAATGCACTGAAGAGACACAATTAACAACAGCAAACAACAAAACATGCCGCTAGTTTTACTTTGTCCTGAGACAGGCTTCTTTTTAGCATCCTTTGACCTGCAGCCCAGTTCTCTTTCTCTCCTCTGAGTAAACATGTTAAACCCACCTGCCTGTGTGTTGAGTTATCTGGTTTTATGATTTGTTTGTTATTTAGTACTAAAAGTAACATCCTATTAGAAATGTAAGTTGAAAATAGTCACAAAGGTGCTCTAGAATCAACTTTCTAGTCAATACCGCTAAATAGTCATCCTGACTCCAGCAATCCATGGATAGATACTACTAGTACTAACAACCACTGCTGCCTATTGAGTACATACATCATGGCAGGCACTCTGCTAAGAGCTTCTATGCATTTTAATCTTTTTAGCAGCCTGAAACTTGTCTGCTATATCCACATTTTTAAAATAAAGAAACTAAGCCTCCTCAGAAATCTTCAATTATTTGTGCTAGTTCATCACACTAATAAGTGGAGGACTTTCTCTGCTTGACTCCAAAGTCTGTGTTCTTGAACACGATCCAGACTAAAACCAAATAACTCACTTTCCAAACATTTCATGTTCATTATCACCTCATTAATTTGTTCATTTCATTGCTCATTTCCAGAATGGTCTTGCCACTCCTTTTAGCGTAAAACATCCCATCCATTCTTACACAGCCAGTTTATATCTCATCTGGTCTCTTATCCTTCCCTTGATTAATCAGCATGAAGTAGCGATTCTTCTTCTATGCTATGAAAGTATATCTGTTTCAACACTTATTTTTAATGTATCAGTTCATGTTAGAAATACATTTATTACCTTTAGATCTCAGAGTTGTACTGCACATCTCCCACCATATTTGTAACAGAACTGCTTTTTTCTTTTGTTTTCAGTGCTTGGTTTCATTATATAGTGTGAAAAGAGGAGGTATGATACACTGAAAATACAGTATAAGATTTTATATAAGAAAGCCTAAGTCTAATTTTAACATTTACTAGGAGTACAATGTTGGAAAATGCAACAGGGACCAATGGACCTCAATATTGTCATCTATAAAAATTATCATCATAATAAAACTACTTGTTTTACCTGTCATTGAGATTTGAAGAGAGAGTCAAGTACAGTAATAAGTGTGGAAGTGTTTTATAACTCATATAGTGCTATGTAACTGTATTTTGTCATGCCAATAAAAAAATAGTTGACTGATCGACTGATTAATTGGCTTGTAGTCAGGTCTATCGTGAGTAGTAAAAGAAATTCGAAGTTGAGATTATGACCCTAAAATTCTGTTGTAGAAATTGTTGAAAACTGTCTTTCTTTCACTTAAAGTTACCGGGTTCTACCTTGCCTCTGGCGTTTTCACCACCTGTTAAGAGAAAAAGCTAGAAGAGAAAAACAGGAAAAATGGTAGCGATCAGGTAAAAATCTTGCTAGAATTCAATGAAGCAAACCAAAAGAAGCAAACATCCTTCCTTGAAGGTGGGATAGAAGATTTGTGTGAACCGTCACAGCAACTCACTACACAGAGAAATAAAGTTGCATAAAAAATATGTAAAATGGGTGCTCCTCTTGAATCAGCCAACGTCAAACAAATCACATGTACATAATTGCATGCATCACAAAGCAGTATTGTAAATAACCTTAAGTTATAAATTGATTTGGCTAGTATAAAAAGTGTATTTAGTGAGACGCTATATCACATTATTACATTATGCAATTACATACTCATTATAAAAGAAAATTGAAATTAAAAAAAGTTTTCTATTTTTAATCTAGAGTATAAAATGGATAGTAGTTATGCACAGATTATCTATTTTACTTTGGAAAATATGCAAAATCTAGAGATATTATAATAATTTGGTGTCTCATAGTGCCTAGGGAATAGTACACACTTAATAAATATTTGTTGAGGGAATTAATTAATGAAAGCCACTGGTATAAGCTAAAAAGCGTATGTAGGTAAAAGATAAGGCTGAAATAGGACTCCTACCTATCGCCATCGACAAAAATCAACTCCAAATGGATCAAAGACCTAAATGTAAAACTTTAAGAAACTTAAAAAATACAGGAGACACCCTTACGTTAATCAGAATAAGCAACCAATTCCTGATCAAAATCCCCAAACCCCAAAAGCCAATGCCGTAAGAGATAAAACAGACAAGCGGGACCTCCTTAAACTGAAAAGCTTCTACAAAGCAAAAGAAACCATCAAACAGTGAGGAGAAAGCCTACAGAATGGGAAAAATATTTGCCAACTATATATCTGACAAAGGCCTATCATCCAGGATCTACAATAAACTCAAACATGCCGAAAGGAAAAAAAAAAGCAAATAGCCTCATTAAAAAGTGGGCAAAAGACATGAATGGACACTTCTCAAAAGAAGACATACAAGCAGTCAACAGATACATGAAAAAATGCTCAACCTCACTAATCATCAGAGAAATGCAAATCAAAACCACGATGAGATACCACCTAACTCCAGTAAGCATGGCCATCATTAATAAAACAAAAACAACGGATGCTGGCAAATATGTGGAGAAAGGAAATGTTTCTACACCATTGTTGGAAATGCAAACTAGCTCAACCTCTATGAAAAACAGTGTGACAATTCCTAAATGAGCTAGAAATTGACCTCCCATAAGTAATCCCCCTTGTGGGACTATACCTGGAGAAACTTAAATCACTCTACAAAAAAAGATACCTCACACGCATGTTTATTGTAGCACTATTTATAATAGCAAAAAAATGGAACCAACCGTGCTGCTCATTGAAACTGGACTAGATAAAAAAAAATGTGGTACATATTCACAATGGAATATTATGCAGCAATTTGGGTAGATTTAGACTCTATAATACTTTGTGATCTAAGTACTAAGAACCATATATTCCCACTCATAAGCGGACCATGCACATTTACCATAATACTATAGGGAAGGATTGGCAGAAGTCAGAAACTGCCAGGGATGGGAGGAGGGACACATAATATTAATAAGTCTACCTGTGGAAACCAAAGGTAGGCCTAAACTTTACCTATACAATGACCACTTGTATACCTATCCTGAATTGTGCTCCACATCTTTAAAATAATATAAATTTTTAAAAATGATAAGGCTGAAGTAATGATTCTTTTGATCTGTAAGTACTGGGTTATTCATTTTATATTATATATATATATTGCACTCAAATATATGTACATACACATATATGTAAACTTTAAGAAATTTATATTTTGGCTGGGCCCACTGGCTCACATCTATATGCCAGCACTTTGGGAAGCCAAGGTGAGACTAGCCTGGGCAACTGGATGAGAACTCATCTCTACAATAAATAAAAAAATTAGCCGAGTGTGGCGGCTCGTGCCTGTAGTTCCAGCTACTTGGAAGGCTGAGATGGAAGGATCACCTGAGTCCAACAGGTTGAGGCTGCAGTGGCCATGAGCATTCATTCCACTGCACTCCAGCATGGGCAACAGAGTGAGACTCCAACTCAAAAAAAAAAAAAGAAAAGAAATTGGAATTTAGGGAAATACATAAAATGTCAACTAACATTTTTTATTGTTCTGCTAAAGTGATATGAAGTTGTGATTTATGAGCATGTAATTATTGCATTTTGTGTCTTTGTGAAGGCACATTTGTGAACCACCTTGAATAATTTTTTTCTTTTTAATTGTCTGACAATAAAAACCTCTTCTTTGTGTCTATAAAATATACAGTTTCAAAATTATTTTATAAAATTGAATCGATAATTTGGAATGAAAAATGCAGTATATGTCACAGTATGATTCCTTTTAAACCTGAAGGAGAGGCATTTAAAGCATGCCTACTGTTTTTCAGAGGCATCAAGTAACTCTGAGTTATTAAGTAATGAATTGTGAGTGATGGAGTTCAAGTTTCTGTTAAACATAAGGAGAAAAACATTCATATAGTTGGTTTAATCCCTGTTACTTTGCACTGTGATGTGCAAATTAAAATCGAGAACATGTCATTTAAGTAGGCTTAAGAGTTATTCAGTGTTAGAAATATGACAGCAGCTGACCTTTATTGTTATACTTTACTGCAACAAAAGCTCTGTGGATGTTATTCAATTTCTAGTGTGAATTGACTGAGGGTGATAAAAGAAGTCAAATATCTGAACTGAGGTATATATTTTAGGAGATAGAAAAATTACTTTCCTACCTTCAGCAAACTTTCTCGTTGAGCACAAGAGTCAAAGGGCAATCTTCAATCCTCTAACTTACAGCACATGGTAAACTCCTTCAATTGCAATACATAAAATAAAATGTAAAGGTGGTATGCTACAGGTAAAATGAAGAAATTCTGAAGAATTGCAAGTTTCTTGTATGGTTAATTTTTACATCTCCTGGACCTAGAATAATACATGTTTTGAAATAGTAGCTCCATGAGTGCTTACTGAAGTCAACAGAATTTAACTACCTGAATTTAAATTTAGTAGTTGAATTAGCCACACAATTAATTGAGTTTAAGTAGTTTTATTTAGCTAACAGTGATGAGCGTATTATTAAAATGAGCAAAGAAATAAGTATAACAGTGTTCTGCAAACTATGTCTGTAAAGAACTAATAGTAACTATTTTAACTTAGAGTGTCTAAATGCAAGGCCAAGGATATTATGAAGCTACATAACAATTTAAAATGTAACCACTTAAAAATTAAAAATAAATATTAACTTACAAACCATACAACAACAGATAGCAGGCACTTGGGCTCGTGGACTATAGTTTGTCATCCCCAGAAAGAAATCTCTGTGCAAAAAAACTGAAGATTTTGTTCACATAGTCGACCTAAATATTTTTGTAGATTTGGTCTTCTGTGATACCATTTACATAGAAAAAATGGCCATCAGATGATGGATTGAAATCAATTTCTTGTGAATTAAAGTAAACACTTAAAACAAATTATTTGGATTATGACTTTGTCTCTCCATGTAAGTTAGCAAATTCTGGGAACCAAGTGGGAAGTATGAATAACAAGGTTTATATAAGTCTGGAAACTCTACTGAGAATGGCATCTTTGGAAGAAAAGAAAAATCAATGGAGTCTAAAGCATGTCTTAGAAAAAGAATAGATTTAAAGAAAGGGAAGCCGGGCTCCGTGGCTCAGCCTGTAATCCCACGCTTTGGGAGGCCGAGGTGAGTGGATCGCCTGAGCCCGCGTGTTCGAGACCCGCCTGGGCAACTTGGGGAGACCTCATCTCTACAATAAATCAAAAAATCAGCCGTGCATGGTAGCGCGTGCTTGTAATTCCGCTACTCGGAAGGCTGAGGAGGAAGGATCGCAGGAGCCCAGCGGGTCGAGGCTGCAGTGGCCGGGAGCAGCCACTGCACTCCAGTCTGGGTGACAGAGTGAGACTCCAACTCAAAAAAAAAAAAAAAAGAAAGGGAAAATCTCATTCTTAGCAGTAGGAGGAAGGTCATATGCAAATGAGTTTTGAGAATCATGTAAAGGTGAGTTAGATGGAGCAGAAGGGAACAGTGGAGCTCACTCCACTGACATGGCAGAACATTGGTGTACTTAAGGCCTGATCTAAGCACATCGAGTACTGAGAGATATTAGTCACAAGCAAGATCTATTCAGGAAACTGTTATTATCGTTGCCCCAAAGTAATTATGCACTTCTAGCTCAACGCAATATGCAATAAAATACGCAGAAGCAATGGAAATTAATTAACTTTATCAATTAATTTCTGTATTTTAAATGAGATTCATTTATGGAACATTAGTATTATCTTATCAAAGGAGCCACACCCCATTTTCTAGACTGTAAAACACCTTATATGTAATTGCATCAAGTGGCATAACAGTAAAATTTAAAATAAAAGCTAAAAGATATGAAGATGGGCAAGAAGAAGATACTTATGCAACAATTTAAAGTGTAACTACTTAAAAATTTTTTAAAAAAATTATTAGCTTACAAACCATACAGCAACAGATACCAGGCACTTGGTTTCATGGACCTGAAAGAGACAGTTGTGCAAAAAAATTGAATATTTTGTTCACATAGTTGACCTAAATATTTTTGTAGATTTGGTCTTCTGTGATGCAATTTACATAGACAAAATGGCAGTCCGATTATGTGTTTGCCAATGACCCATGTATCTTTACAATGCTAGGAAGGCATGAACTGTCTGTAAATTAATTACCTAAAGTATAAAATTACTCACCAAGTCACCCAAGGTACACAAGTACATACATATGTATTCATCCAACACCTAGACCCATAGTTCCCAAGCTATGTGTCAAAGTGTCCTAGAGCACCACAGTGAACTCACAGGGATATCTGTCAGACACTGTGCAAACCACTACATGGAAGTATTTTAGTATCAACTTCAGATCACTGCATTCCTTTTAATCATATCTTTTCAAAGTTGAGCTACTGGCAGTTGCTATGAAAAACTGCAACTACCATGTGAAAATTAATGTGGAACAGAAAGGGAGCATGGTAATGTTTAATCTTATTCCAAGATTTGAGAAGTTGCACAATGGCCAATAGGTTGTTAAGACATGAACACTTGTTATATGTTTTAGAATCGACTATGAAAAAACAAAAAAGATGTTAGATGTCTTGTTTGTCCGGGAAGCATAGTGAACATAAGACATTAAGGGTGCTGTGAACCAAGAATGTGTGTAAACCTCTGAGATTATCTATACATCATTTCTGGGTTATGTCCGTCTGGTACATTCAAATTTTACACTTGCAGTCAATGTTTTGATGACAAACCCACATAGGCATATAAAGCAATTCTTGGTCTATGAGATGGGAGGGTTTTTAAGGAACCATGTGCAACACTAAAACACAATTTTTCTGTATAATGATAATAGTGGGGGAGAAAGAAGAGGGAATTTTAGTCATACTCATGAGACGCTACATTCATCATACACTTTTTAATCCTACGCTGCATTTATTTGTATTTCTGTATAAGCAATGAGAATGCAAATGTGTGGGAAGAGTGGCAGGTGGAGAACAATAATGAGCAGAGATAAGTTGTTAAGGATTAAACATCTGAACAGACCATCTATATAAAACAATTACAGTGAAGTCATGTTAGTGAACATGATTCCTGATTAGTGAGTCCTTAAGATAGAAAGTAGATGTGATTAGAGAGTTAACTTGCCTTTCTGTGTAGGAAAGGGCAATTCTTTAAAGGCAAAGAAAACTTCTGGCCTATCTTAATATACTAATTGTCAAAGACAAGATTGAACTTGCTGTGGGAGAAAAATATACCATCATCAGTAATTGTGTCCAATACAAAGGGTGACTGAACTCAACATATATTAAAATGTGGACTAAAGTAAAAAATACAAAAAAATACAAAAAAAAAAAAATTAAAACTGTCATTGCTTTCCTAAGTAGGCACACACACAAATCTCTTTTCAGGAGCATGATGCAATGCAAAGAATGAGTGTAAAAGAAACGGACATTCACCCATGAGAAGCCACAGACACAGAAAATCAGTATCAGTAGAAAGACCAGTGTTTTAAGAATTGGGTTAAATGGTATACAAAAAAGAATCAAAGAGACTTCCACGGGTGGCAAATTCCAAAGGCATAAGTATGAGTAAATACATTAAACTCATTGAAGACAAATGCACACTCAAGAAAATGTTAATATAATTCAGCTCCCAAATTCAATGCCAGAAGGACAGGAAGGGCCACAAGAATCAGAGGGTTGTATGCTTTGCAAGGGCAGCAAACTAGGGAATGTTGCTTGGTCAAAGTCTATCAGTAATCTCTAAGCTTTTCTTGAATGGTTGTCAGGTAGGGAAGAGGTACCAATATTGTCAGATCTTCTAATATTTTAGGTAAATCAGAAACCTGAATTGTGGTCGATATACCTTCTTTTCAAAGACATCACCAATCCTAGTGCGTAAAAAATGGTGGCTGAGAAACTGGTGTTTATTACATAAAATCCAGTGTGTGTGTGTGTCTGTCAAGAGAAAGAAGGAACAAGTACAATGAATACTTAATACATTTTGTTTTTTTCAGGAGTCTTCCAAACTACTTGATAGAGAAACATCAACTTTCCTTCAGGTTGCTGGACATTGACCAACTCTTGTCCGAAAATTCTTGATGATTTAACCAAATGAAATTACATAAAAATAAAGACCGTTTGGGGGAAGGCTTTCAAAGGAAACCATATATTGTTGCTTTAGACATAATCCTAACATTATTAAAAATTAATAATTTTGAATTTTCCATCCAAGAACTGAAAGCACAAAAATTAGAAAAAACAAGTAAAAATATATTTTAAAAAGAAAGAAAAAACAAGTAAAGTCTGAGGTTATTATTAGACAATTATGGGATTAATTTTTTTTTTTTTTTTTTTTTGCCAGTTTAGATGCCTTTTATTTTTTTCTCTTGACTACTTGTTCTGGTTAGGACTTCTAGAACTGCGATAAGTAGGGGTGATAAAACTGGACTTCCTTTTCTTGTTCTCGTTCTTAGGGGGAAAGCTTTCAGCTTTTTCCTATTCAGTATTATGTTAGCTATGGGTTTGTTATCTGTAACCTTTATTGTGCCTGAGTATGTTTCTTCTATGCCTAATTTGTTGAGAGTTTTTATTATAAAGGGATGTTGAATTTTATCAAATGCCTCTTCTGCATTTATTGAAATGATGTAATGTAGCACATTCATTGATATGTATATATATTATATAAATATATTGAAACATGAATCTGTATCCTACAAACATGTACAATCATTATATGTTCACTAAAAGTAAAATTTAAAGAAATTGATCACTTGGTTTAGGAACAGTTGTTCTATAGAAGCACACTTGTTAATAATCACTGAGAGCATTGCTATATTAAAGGCCTGTATAGAGAGCTCTAAAGAATGACAAAGTGGTCTATTAATATAGGGTAAATTATAATCAACATATTCTGTATAAGAAGGCAGGAGAAAGTGCTAGGGAGCACTGAAAATTTTCTACCATAATTATGTCCAAGATTTCAAATGGCTTGTAGTTGAAGTCCTGGAAAACATTTTTACATGAAACTTTTCTGTTCCTGAAATTGCCAGATAATATAGTATCAGGGCAGTCCATGATCCATATGAATTTAGTATATTGCCAAAAAAAAGTCCAATTATTCCTGTTTTATTAGAATAAATGTGATTTTCCTAATCCTCCTATCATTAAAAGTGGAATCCAATTTTACAACTCATTCAAACTTGGTCTTGTGACTTGCTTTGAACATTAGAATTTGTAAGATGTGATATTGCCAGCCTAGGTCTCCAAGCTGCCTTGATTACCACTCTGATGGTACCTAGAGAAAAAAATAGATGCTTGACTTCTTAAAAAATAAGATTTCATGTGGAAGAGGTCCTAGCAACAGCACCTACCACCAGTCTCAGGAGAGAGATTGTTAGAATATCTGTCCCTTGCTGACTAACCAGCTGACTGCCACTGTATGAATGAACTCGGGAAGGAACTGCAGAAAAATTGTCCAAATGAACTCAACCTAAATTGCCAAACTTCAGAATTTGGAGCTAATGAATGACTATTGTTTTCATCCATAGAGTTTTCCAGGATGATTAGTTACACCAAAAAAGGTAACTCATACAATAAATATATATCAGGATCAGCAAATTGTTTCTTAGATTTGTAGAAAGTACATATTTTAGGTTTGTGGGTCATACAGTTTCTTACACAATACTCAACCTTTGTTGTAGTAGCTCAAAAGCAGACATAGATAATATGTAAGCACATGGACATGTCTATGCTCTAAGAAAAGTTTATTTATAAAAAGTGGTGGCCAACACACAAGCTATACTTTGCCAAACTCTGGTATACAGTATATTCTTATATATTTATATGTATGCATTGGCTATGTATATTTCAAGAAATTTACAAATATATAAAGAGTTTCATTACTGATGAATAATACAAGAAATGAGTAAAAACATAAGTGGGAAATGGAGAAAAGGGAGATGTAGGTAGAATACAGATAATCAGGGTAAAAAAATGAAATCCATTTGTTAGGAAAAATTGCTTAATTAATTTATTTTATACACGTATATATGCATACTATTGCTCCTCAACTTACAATAGGATTTCATCCTGATAAACCTGTCATAAACTGAAATTATGATGGCTTTATTAGGATGAAACTCCATCATACATTAAGGAGCATAATGAATGCATATTGATTTTTCACTATTGTAAAGTTGAAAATCATGAGTTGAACCATTGTAAGTTGAGGATAGTCTATATATTTAAAAGTATGTATGTATATATTTATTCTCAGTTTCTCTGTGAAATATTGCTGACAGATTTGTTATTTATTTGTAACAACCTCTCGTTTCAGATGTGATAGATATCTAGTTTATATTATTCAGAAACTTGTAAAAAGGCTTAAGGATAAATAAATCAATGAACATCTATTTCAAACCAGATATTTCTCAAGTTTAAACTCATTCCCTTGGTGCTATCTCTTAAAAATAGTCATAAAAGCCTTTTCTCAAGCAGAATGACTGCCTGATCTAGGCATTACACTCTTGTAAAAGTAACTACTTTCATAGTAAGGAGATAGTGTGGTAGAAATTAAGCTGAGACAGCTATGTGCTTCTGTAGCTGACATTCAGCCGGCCATATTATCAAGACCAAAGATGTGGTAATAAATTTTTATATAAATACAGGTGATAATAAGACTGCAGCAATCTGGCCAGCAGATCACCCCCCGCAATTTTTTCCACTTAATAAGTGTTCTCCTAACCTCACATTAAAGATTATATCTCTGATCCCAGCTAAAGATCAAATTTTAAAAATATGGAGACTTCAGATCTGATTCTGTATTGAATTCTAATGTGAAGATCTTTGCTAGAATGCTTTGAAGGAGATTAGAAATATTGATTCTCATTTAAGTGCTCTTAGATCACCAAAATCTCACTAATGAAGAATTTCCTTAGATGAATGACTCCTCTTGGCTTGTTAACAAACTATATCATGAACATGTAATACATTAATTCCTCAATTACCTGACCTGAAATCTCTAAATTCTAAAAGGATCATTTTGTTTTCTGACAGTAAATTGATTAAGTACGGCAATAATGAAATGTCAATTTTTTTGCTTAAAGTTCACATGGTCATAACTTTTGAAGGAATAATAGGGGCCCAAAACTTCTTTAAAACCATGTTTGACTATTCTGGATAGAATATAGAGGTATGATCGGGTCGCCTTGAATGGCAGAGAGATTATACATAGAAAATAAAGCTTATCCTACTATCTTGAATAGCTTTATTGAATAGCTCTTGTTATGGCTGGATCTCTTTTTGTCATTCAGGTCACTTTTCCTTCCACCCCAGATAAAAAGTAAAAAAAAAACAGACGCACCACCTGAAACTGTGGTCACTGGGAAGATTTACTCCTGCAGCTATTTTTCAGGGTCATTTTTAGTTTTCACCCACGTACTGAGTCAGTCCAGCTGTCAATCAAGCTCAGTCATTTCCTCCTCTGTCAGCTAGTCATAAAGGTCCTCCTCATGTACCCATAGCTGTGACTTAGTTGGGAACCTAGGTGTACAGTGGTAGGTAACATAGAATCTGAGCTGCCAGATTATACATCACACTTGTGCCCTCTATTCCTTCTCTTGCTCAATCCCAGATGTGCAATTCCATCTTTTGATGAATTTCTTCTGGGCCTCCTTCCCCTTACAGCCTTGGTAAGTCTCTCAGAAATCAGTTCATAATGGAAAAGTCTGGCTCCATAATCATTTGATATCTCATGGTCAGCTGACCCATATTTTATAAGAGCTGCTTTTGGAATAGAGTATAATTATTCACTAAGGCAGCATGATCTTGCACCATAATTCTGGGGATCTATGTTGTGATTCATCTATTAGAGCTTGCCATAAACTCCACAGTCTCTGTCACTACTGATTCACGTAATATTCCAGAATCGATTGGGTCACATGACCCAGATAGTAAACTCACTTGCTCTTAGACATGCAGCAGAGTTTTTTGTGCTCTAGTTATCATTGAAAACTGTCAGCCTTTCCTGTCACATGGTAATAAGTAGAAGTATTCTCAAGTGTGAAATATACTCTCTTTAGAATCCAAAGTGGTGCAGTGCTTTGTCTTTTGATTTGATTTGATTATTCCAATGTGCCCACCACTGGATTTTTAAAAACAACAGTTATGTGACTGGTTCCTAAATCTCCCAAGGATTTATATTCCACTTTTTAGTATGTATGTCTTTCCAAGGTCTCTAACATATTTGTAACTTCTTGTTGCTCTCATTTAATTGACACGAGGTCACCAATAAAATGGCAAATAAGCAAACTATCTGGGTATCTGACTCAATTCTGCAGGATATCCAGACAGTCCAGATTTGTTCTGAACATGAATAGGAGAAATGGTTAACTTAGCCTTAGGTCAAAACAGTAAATGTATAATGGGGAGTATTAGTCTGGTAGGGTTGCTATAAAAAAAAATATCGTAGACCAGGTGGTTTAAAAAACATATATTTCTTGCAGTTCTTGAAGTTAGAGAATTCAAGATCAAGATGCTGGTAGTTTTGGATCTTGTTGACAACTCTATTCTGGCTTGCAGAGAGCTGTCTTCTCATTGTGTATTCACAAGGCAGAAGAAGAGAAAGGGTGTGAGGAGGAGAGAAAGAGAGAGAGAGGGAGGGAGGGAAGGAGGCAGGGATGGAGGGAGGGAGAAAGAACATGAGAACACACAAGTTCTGGTCTCTCTCCCTCTTCTTATAAGAATCCTAATCTCCTCATGGGACACCCAATCTTCATGGCATTGTCTAAACCTAATTACCTCCTGAAGATTCCACATCCAAATACTATCACATTGGGGGCTTAGAGTTTCAACAAATGAATTTGAGGTACAGGTTGCAAACATTCAATCCATTATATTGGAGAATTCTAAAAAAGATTTTCTTTATTGAATAAGAGAGAGTCATAAGGGACGAAGGCCACCTCATAGCCCCAGTCATCATTCCTTCACATGCTGGCATCTCCACATCTTCCCCTTACGTCTGATCACAGTGTCTGAAGTTATGGCATCCAGTTTGTGGCTAAATAACAATTAACACAACGACACAAAGGCTAGTGCACTGATAATGGTGGAAAGATGATAACCTCTCAGGATTTTGATGATATCCTTAAAGTGCAAAAACTTCCTAGAGTTATTGCTATATTAAGAATATTTTTGTTATTTGAGCTTAAACTCATTTGGATTAGTTAATAGCTGCTATAAAAAATCAGTAGCTTAATACTATAAAAATTACATCTCTCTCTTATAACAGTTAAAATTGAGTTTTCCATTTGGGTTAGTCTCCTCTAAACAATGATTCTAAAAACAAGGCTTTATTCATATTCTGGCTCCACCATCTCTAAAACTTCACTTCTATAGTTACTCTGGAGATCGTCTCAATTCCAGTATTAGGAAATTAATACATAGATGATCATGTGTGGGAAGTGTTAGTTGATTAAGCCTAAAACCAGGTCATATGATTATTCTTAACTACAAAAGAGAATGTCATTTTTTTTCCATAAGGAAGCAGAATGGGGTATGATTTTATCTCCTGTACCTGTACTCCTGTACAGTGCCTAATTCATAGAGTAAACTCAACTCATAATCATTTCATATATGAATAGATTAGTTCATTTTGTTCTGTTTCACAGCCAAAGATTACAGGTTAGTATCTTATTCAAAATGCTTAGAACTAAAACTGCTTTTGGATTTTTGATTTTTTCAGATTTTGGAACATTTGCATACACTGTAAAATATCTTTAAGGTAGGACCCAAGTCTAAATGTGAAATTCAGTTATGTTTCAGATACATCTTAACAGATAGCCTGAAGGTAATTTTATATAAAATTTTGAATAATTTTGCGCATGAGACAAAGTTGTGTTATGTGAAATTTTCCACTGGTGGCATTATGTTGGTTCTCAAAAAATTTCAGATTTTGGAGAATTTAAAATTTTGGAATTTTGGATAAGGGATGCTTAACTTCTATTTCTAGACCTAAACACATGGTTTACAAGGGGTTCACATGAACATAGTGTATAATATTGCTTATATCTATGCAAATCTGAGTTCTAGAGAAACAGCTCAAATGGTACTATTTATTACTTATAGATGCATAATTTCATATATATGTAATAATCTACCATCCTCTTTAGTGATGATATATCTAGTCACCCTAGTTCCTCACACTGAGCTATCACCAGTGTTTGATTAAGAGGTAGTTTTTTTTTTCTTTGCAAATAACTCAGTGAGAGACCATTACCCTTTAATATTTCATCAAAAGCATTTGACCAACTAAGTAAAACATTTATGTGATCTTCTCTTTGGTTTTGTAGGAAAAAATCTGTTCTATATAAAATGAGTGTTCACCTGAATTGATTGAATTGTCCCATGGTTACAAGGAAAGAATTTAGTTTGTCAAAGGTGACTTATAATAGATTTTCTATTTCACCATCTGTCCTTAGCACCTAGTCAGATCTAGGTCTTCCTCTCTATTGATTATACTTCCATACATTTTTTTTCCTTAGATGGCTATGTCATAATTTAAAAAATCCATATAATTGTGCACATCAAATGGGTTAGCACAGTTATAGGTCACTGACTAGGCTCCACAGTCTATTAAGTTAACATCAATTCTAGGCCAATTAAATATTTAGATTCCTTAACAAACTATGTACTGAAATTAAGCACACGGATCTAATGAATCACTCACTCTTCTGTTTGTTTTTTTTCTTTTTAATTACACAAATTTTCAGTGATTATATTGAAACATATGCAGGCAAAAGACTCCAAATAAACAAATGAAAGTTCTTGGAAGAAATGATACATTCTAATAGTAGTACAAAGTTTCAATTTTTACTTTTTAGAATAATTGAAGTGCCTTAAAACACAAGTCAGATTAACTCCCGACATAATCCGGGTACTTAAACTAGTACCAAAGACATAAACATTCGTGTAATTTCTGTCACCTAAAACTGTTTTGGCATCATTGTGATGGCATACTGTACTTTTGCAAATTACTTTATCTTTCTTGCTGCTTTGCAATTCTTCTTGTCAATGTCATGTCTCTGATAATGTCACTTTGAACAGTGATTGTGTGAATTCTTAGAATTACTGAAAATTTCCGTAGACAATATCTTGTAGTGAGGTAGTAGAGAAATATTTTATCCATTTTCTGCAAGTGCCTTACAGTGACTGATTTCTTACAAGATGGCTTTTTTGACATCCAATACAAGAACTCTCATTCCCGAGAGAAAACTCTTTCGCACAGATTAGAAATGAGTGAAAACAGTTTCTTAAAATAGAACTGTAATAGAAGATGTGTTCTCTCTTGACAAGTTCCTAAACTAATGATTTACTATAATTACTAATTAATAATGATTATTATAACTCTAAACAGTATTTTTGTGGTTACAGATATTTAAAAGACTTTTGTCTTGAAACACTTTATTACTTTATTTGTATATTATAACATGAAGGAAATGAAAACCACATATTTAATAGTCTATTGTTTGATCTGTTTCCAAAGCAAAATTTTCTCATAATAGTAAAACTCAAGCTTTAAAAAGAAATCATTCAGTAGGAGAACAGGAAACAAAAAAGCTTATGGGAAAGACAATAAAGAAAAAGTAATAAATTTTTTTTTTGATTTATGACAGCTTTATTTATTTATTTATTTATTTTCCTTTTGGGGAGCTAGCTATAAGGTTGACTATATGTCAGATAGTCAGAAAATTAAAGCTTATATATTTTTTAATTTTAAAATTGTGGGGTACAATTCAGGGTTAGGTAAAAAAAATATTCATTGTACAGGTACCCTAAAGCTTATATTTTTAAAGACAGTCCCCAAGATGTTTACAAATACTATTTTACCAATGACTCAGATGAATTGGATAGCTAGATAATAGATAGATAGATGATAACAAAATATTCTTCAGTTTAAATCAAGATGCTCTTATATATTACCATTTGCTTATAAACTCAAAATGTACTTTCAAATGCTAATTTCTACAAAATATAATTCTTAAGGAAATTTTATAGCACTTGTGATTTGTACCACTACTTTCTTATTTATAATGGCAAAAGACTTAGAGAATGTTTCTAGTCAGTATTTAAGAAGACCTGAACATACCTTTTCTTGTTGTTGTTGGAGTCTCACTCTGTTGTCTAGGCTGAAGTGCAGTGGCACACTCATGGCCACCCCAGCGTTGACCTGCTGGGCTCCCGCGATCCATCTGCCTCAACCTTCCAAGTAGCCGTAACTATAGGCACATGCTACCGTGCCCGGCTAATTTTTGATTTATTGTAGAGATGAGGTCTCACCAAGTTGCCTGGGCTGGTCTCGAACCCATGGGCTCAGGCAATCCATTTGCCTCGGCCTCCCAAAGTGCTGGGATTACAGACTGAGCCACTGAGCCTGGCCTGACTTTATCTTTTAAGTATATATTTATATATTCTTTGTTTGGAGGGAAATATAAATCACAAAACCTTTATTTTATTCCAAAATTTTTAACATATGCATATTTCGATCAACATAAGTTTTTGAGATTACTTCATACAAGATTAATCTTTTAATAATTATTATTGTCATCTGATGCCAATGACTTACCCACTATTTTTGATGGTCCTGGTTTTATTTTTCACCAGGCTATTTCTTAAGGGCCCTCTTTGAATATTCATTCTTGAATAAAAATCTATCTATCCCCAAAATATGTGTATCTTCACTTATGTAGATGAAATGTACAGGGAAACAAGATTGTGGATTTATGAATCTGAAGTAGGGTCAAAGAATTATAGCACTTTTAGACCAAAGTTTGCAGACTCAGATGCCAACAGGGGCTTGGAAGGTAATATAAATGGATTGCGCAGTCAGGTATAATCCAATAGACTTGGGTTATACGGTGAACTTGAAAGGCTATGATCCACTCAGAAAGAGAGAACATCATCTACAAACATCCAGCAAATTGTTTCCTTGCTGAAATGTGGACTAGATCTTACCAACTTAAAGGGAGAAGTCAGAAATCTATTTTGTTTGGTGTGTCTAATATCAGTTAAAATTAGATAAGTAATTCACATTAATGTACTAAACAATGTACACATCATGCAAAATACAGCTCTGGCAGAGATGTGACCTACCAATAGCAAGTTTTAAACCTATGTATAGATCCAGAGTAGGAATTACAAATTTACTATAACAGAAGCCCTAAAAAGTAATTTTTAAATTTAATTTTAATGTATTTAAACACTATTTAGTATTCATTATTCTACTGTTCCTTAGTATTCATATCTGTTAGTTGTAATCATTTACTTACTCTGAATGCCCTTGAGATTATAACCAATATTGGTTCAAAAATCTCAAATGCAGTGTTAATGTGACCTCATCAGTGAAAGAAAGGGTGGGTGTAAGATTGAGAAATGGGATAAGAGGTGTAGAAGACTGGTTGGCAGATTGTATCAAAAAACAGTGTCCCTTCTCTACCACATGTGGCACTGCTACATCCATTTGTGTATCTGTAGCTATGTCAAATAAACCTGAATTCACACCATTAAGGGTGTTTGATGTTAAAATAGTAACGGATCATTTAAGGGTAAATAACAGGAATTCAGAGGATCGATGTCTGGCCTTGTCAGAGGCAAACATAGGTAACATTCCTACTCTTGTCTAAGTCATACAGGGAAGGATGGTACCTTACAGTAAGGCCTTTCCTGAAAACAAAGAGGTTTGGGAATTTTTTAACCCCTGTGCTTTTGAGAATGACACGGTTCAGTTAAAATTCAACCCTGTCAATCAGAATTTGACAGTGAGGTACACAGAAAAGGTGAAAGACAATTTTAGTCTAAGGAATTTAAGTTCCACTGAGGAACTATTTTGTAACATAGCTCAGGAAGATAATCTACACTTGTAGGGCAGTGATTCTCAACTAATGGCGATACCTTCACCCTAAACCCTGAGGACATCTGGAAACATCATTGTTGTCACAAATAGTGGTGGAAGTGCTATTGGCATCTATTGGGGCCACGGATGGTGCTAAACATCCCACAACACAAACAAGAAAGAGCAATTCACTCCAAACTTTCCATAATGCTGAACTTGAGAGAATACTGTAGGGAAAAACAAAAACAAAAGCAAAAAAACAGGTTTGAGAGCCCAATATGTTTTTACCATTTTCTAGCTGTGTGGACTTACATAAACAACTTTTGCTACTCAGTTTCTTTACATGATAGGTGGGGACAGCAATATTTATTTGATAGAAGTTTTGTAAGAATTAATGAAGCAAAATCTGTGTGTGTACCTACACAGTGCCTGCAAAATAAAAGTCAGGTAGAAAATAGTAATTGCTTTTCCATTTCCCAATTCCTCTTCCATGTACTTCTACCCACTTCTCACTTGGGTTTCTCTGAACCAACTTTTTTTAGGAATCAACCATTTCACAGTGATTGAGAAAAGAGTATTCAAAAGATGCTGGGCTTGGAAAGAAAGAGAACAGATCTTTACTATCACCAGGATAAGTTTTATGACCTTAGGCAAAGCAACTTACTCTCGCTGTGTTTTAGTTTTCTCAACTGTCAAAAGGACGAACAGACATTTTCCCTTACCTGTCTCAGAGATGAAAATAAATGAGTTGCTAGGAAAAGCAATGGTTTGCCCAGAAGAAGTGATCAATAAGTGACTTTTACTTTAACAGCATATGAAAGCACTTTCAAAAGTTAAGCACATTACTGAAATTGAGTGATGTAAATGGTCATTTAATGTATTTTAATATGATATATTTACCCAGTCTTGTTGATAAGCATGCTCTTTAATTAAAGAAATATATATTTTAAATTAAAGAGTTACCTATAACAGTAAAAAATATGTATAAATGAGTCTCACATTAAGAATACATAACTTGTCACACATCAATACACATTTCTTTTCTGGATAGTAAATTTATTTTCATGGTTTCTGAGTTTTGTTTCTCCAGTAAGTTTCATTTATAAGTTTAAAATAAATATTTTGATTTTTTTCTTGATTTGCTAATTTTAAACAGTATCATTTGATTTTATTTTTCAAAAGATTAATCACATATTGGCTTCCTCAGCCATATGTCTCTTTTCTCTCCAAGAGTTTGTTTAGATTGTTATTGTAAAATTGCAAAGTGTATAAATTTCCGATTTAATGTGTAGCTCAAGTTGTGTTCTACTTTTGCTATTGGTTGACTCCAAAACTATAAGCACAATAAAAATGACATTACAGTTTTAAAATTATGTAAATATGGAACTCAAATACTGAAATTAATACCGGAAAAGAAATGCAGTTCTATGATACTGAAATTCTAATGCTCAAAGGGTAGTGCCCCAAGCACCCGCATCTAGTGGCTTTTTTTTTCTTTTCTGTTAATCTTACATCATCTTCACACATCTTCAGTGACCACTAATTCATATTCGTAATTATCTTCTCCTTTTCTTTCTTGAATGTTCTTTAAAATAATGATGATAATAATAAGGTTGTGTAGGTTTTTAGTGCAGTTTGGTTTTCCAGGAAGCAGACTCTATAACAGAGATTTGTTTTCAAAACATTGATTGGATCTTGCTCTTAAGCATTAACCTGGTGTGAAATGAGAGACCGAGATGGATTTAACACAAAAGAGCAGGATTGGGTAAAAGGAATGGCTGGGCTGTGATGCAGTCATAACAAAGACCACCACCCATGAGGGGAGCTCTTGAGTTGGGTACCCTTTTGGCAATGTCCCAAAAAGGCATAAGGGAGTAGGTATTGGGTGTAGGTTACACAAAAAGAGGGGCATGGTTTTGGGCAAGGTGCTTTTCAACATCAAGGACAATATTGAGATGGTGAGTGAAGAGAAACTTAGTGGCAAACTGTGAGCCACCAATATTCCCAGAAGCAGAGGGAATGTTTCAGGTCTGAAATGGGTGACAGAAAGGAATCCAGGTAGCATGCAATGGCAGTCATTCAAAAATCATCAAGAGGTGATTTTTCTCATGAGGTCCTTGAAAAACTGAATTAATTTTTCATTATGCTTCATTGGCAAGTTGGTAAGATAGAAATAATTATTCTCAAGATATTAGTTTATTCTTAGAGCTCAGTGTATAAGAAGTCAATCAGCCAACAAGAGTTTTGCTGTGTGGTGGACCCATTTTATTCAATGAAAGACTGAGAAAATTTTCTCTGTCCTTTAAGTTCTGAAACATCACAGGATATAGGACTTTTTCCATTCTAATCAGCAGTTCTCTGTGTTTTTAATAGGAAGGTATGTCTTTATTTTGCTAAAGATAATCTTTTTGTTATATTTATTTTGTTATTTTCTTCATTATCACAGTTCTTTTCATCTGGAACTCTTGTTAGATAAGATCTAGAATCCTGAATCTTTCTTCCGTTAACAGAATCTTTCCTTTTATAATTCTTCCCTTTGTCTTTTGCTCTTTTTTGATTGTTAAGATATTTCCTCAAATTTTATCTTCCAAGTCATCAACTAGATTTTTAGCTCTGTTTCAAATGGCAACTTTTAAAAATTGTATTTTTAATGGACAAATAAAAGCTATATATATTTATCATGTACAACATGCTGTTTTGAAATACTGTATGTATACATAGTGGAATGACTAAACAGAGCTAATTAACATATGCATTACCTCACATTCTTTTCATTGTTTTGTACTTAGGTATATATATATGTACGTAGTATCTTTGTGTATATCACTCTGGACTAAATAATATATGATTATATATAAAAATTTAATACATATCAACATCTATAATACATATAACACAAAAAAATGCTATATTTTATGTGTTGTTTTGTTTTATATGTTTTACTTGTTATATGTCATGTATTATGCTTAATATGTTGCATATATGTTATATGTAAGTGTGTGTATATATTTAACTGTGTGCTCTTTTTAAATCTAAATGTCTCGAATGGTTCTTTAGCCTCCAAGTATGTCTTCTATTAACCTCAAATTTTCATCTTCAATATTTTAATGAAATATATTTTTGGTCAGGCTTTTAGCCCTTTTTTCTGTATACATCCTAGCTTTCACTTCTCCTTCCCAATTCTACTCTTTGACCTAGGGAAGACACTTATAATCTGATTAGTCAGAAGCCAAACAATAATGAAGTCATGCTTACTAATGGGTAGGTTGAGTGTGCATTAAATCATACACTACCATTTTCTCTGTTTCCTTGGTACTTACATGAAGGTAAAAGAACTCACAAGGGCTGGGGTTCCAGCACTAGCCATGTCATGCTTCACTCGTCTCTATTTCCTTCACCCATGTGAACAGCCTGAGGATGATAAGTTCTTAAGATAAGGATGTTGGGGCAACATATAAGGTTTCACATCGCTGCGCACAATCAAATTTTTCCAGAGCTGTGTACTAAGGCATAAATTGTTTGAGCAACGTATTGACCTAGTGAAAATACAGAAAAAAAAAGAAAGTATGATGAGCAGGCATTTGATTTAATAAAAATTTTATCCTAATTCCTAATAGTGTCTATTCATAAATTTAATGTGTCAGCGAGAATCCATTAAAAATTATAAATATTAATACAAAAACGTGTCATCAATTAGCATCATCAATTTTTTTCAAAGGATTTATTCACAATCTAGACCCTCTTTGTTTGCTAACAAACTCTCCACCCCTCAGTCATTTCAGTATACTGCACTTGAATTGTAATTCCACTTATTTTATTCCCTCTAGCAGAAAGTAAAGGCACATTTTAATGCAAGTGAATATATTTTTGTACTGATAACATTGAAAAATGTGTAATTTAAAAAATAAAATGTCCTTCACATAATTTCTATATTGTATTTAACACTAATAACTAACACTAGAATTAATAACACATTACTTTTTGACATGACTCTCTCTTAATTGTGACATACCAATATGTTTCTACTTTGAGAGTAGAAATTAAGATGATGGTATAAATTAATTCATTCACGTAACTAGGAAACTGCAAACAAGGGGAGCGGGACATAGTTTGATAAGAATAAAGAGAATCCGCAGCATTCCATAGCTTGCAAAGAATAGACATTACTAAAGTAGCACTTTGTGAAGAGGTGAGCAGCCATAGGTCAGTACAATATATTGGTTTAGTACCTGAGAAGGTACAGGTACACTTGTCTAACTTATGGTCCTGTGTGTGCACAAAGGCAATTGTGGGGACGTTTGCAGGAGATGTTATGGAAAATTAGTGTCTCCTCACAATTTTGCCAAGAGCTCCTGTTGTTCTCCAACATCGTCATTATGCATTTAGTTGGTGTAGCATTATTGGAGTAAAAGACAAAGTTCTGGGAAAAGGGTAAATGACCCGAAGGCCAAAAGGTATACAAAGACTTTCTTAGGCTTCCCTGTTTGTCACTCTCTTGCCGTGGCAACCATTGCTAGCAAAACAGTAAGATCCATGGTTACCTTTATGGTAGTGTTGAGTTGTTGGGAAAAAAATTAGAAAAGAATTTGGATCATCTATTCTCAGGAGGCCCATTTGAATCATGGAAGCTTAATGTCATTTGTCTGTATCTCTTTCAACCATGCATTCCACATACCAATTTGCTTAAATGGTGGATGCACATGCCAAATCTAATTATCCCTTATCTCACAAAGTCATTAATCATTCCTATCCATTATTCATTGGCTACCAATAGCTACTCCAATCTTTAGTACATGAAACTTCAATACACATTACAATACCATGTTCATAAGTGGCATTTATCCCTGAAATGTACTGCAGAGCATTTGTAGGTTAGATGAAATATTCTTGGCATAAAAACTGGTGATGAGTTTTATGATGTTCTCACAATCTATAAAATTAATAATATAAAAACAATATGCTAAAGATAACTATGAAGCAGCTGATGTTATTCATTATGATGTTAATTAGCACAGAGTTGTGAAAATGGTGCACAACCTAAACCGTATCCAAGGATCTCAACATACTTTCAAAAGAAATTGTAAATTATTAAAAGCACCAGAAGGAAAGTGATGTGAAAAAAACAGTAGTCTAATGAAAAAATAAAAATAATGTGAAACTGGCAGTAACTAAACCATTCTCCAGTCATTTAACTTCCACAACTGCTGCATTCTGCACAATTCATATTGTCCTATATATATTTTGACCTTTTGATTTTCTCTAAATTGAGTAATACTGAAATAGACACAAGTAATGATTAAGTTCAAACCTGTTTTTGTTTTGTTTTGTTTTGTTTTGTTTTTTCCAACGACACATAGACAGTCTGTGGTACTACAAAGATTTGAATGCAGAACTCCTGACTGCAACTCAGGGCTATTTCATCCATGGATAGCAAGGGAAAGAACCACAATTTTTTCAGTGCCTCCTACATAACCAGTTAGAATACAATGCTATTACATACCATTTTCACAAATCTATGGAAAAGACTAATTATTTATTCATATTTATATCAATATTTGCATCTACAAACACTATCTATCTATTTATATCTATCTATCTAATTTACAAACAAGGAAATTAAGAATCATCAAAGTTAAGTGTCTTGCCCAAGGTTCCTAGGTAATAAATAGGTTTGCCGTGATCTGAATTTATCAGATTTAAAGTATCATATGTATATTTTATTTTGTTAGTTTTATATCATGCTGAGCAAGCAATGGAAACTTTTTAAATAATAAAAACTCATGTTAAATTTTAAAGATTTTATAGCAAATACCTAATCCAAAACCCCTATTTTAAAGATGAGAAAACTAAAACTCAGAGAAAGTACTCCTTCACACATACATAATTGTTGTCAACACTGAGGTAAAGCACTAATTTTTCAACTTTTAATTTTATTGGTGTATTTTCTACGTTAAGTTTTTCTTCTCAAGCTGCTCACAGTTTAATGTATACATAATGTAAGATTTAGCTCAAAACCTTTGTTTTCAGTAAATCCTTACCAAATTTCTAACACACGAAGAATTTCTTTTCTTGGAACTAACAGAACAAATATACAGTACAATTTATCTTTTCCATTTGCTGTATCCTATTATTTATTACTCCTTAAAGTCACTCATCTTTTCTTAAACATGCATATCTTGTTCTCCCAGCTAGACAAAGTTCTCTGAGAAAAACTCATGCAGTTTCTGGTTCCACACGCTTTTCATTTTATTGCCTTTGCCACGGTGAGCACTCAATCAGTGTTTGATGATTGCTTGATTAATGCTTGACCATAACAGAGAGCAGATTGTTTATTTTAGTTTATTTACAAGGCACAGCAGTCAAATAATATATGCTTTTATCATTATAAAGGGAAAGGAGAATTATGAATCTCAAAATTTATCGCAGTGTCCTGCACTACCATGGAGGTGAAAAGGCACAACAGCAATTTTCCAGTCTATTTTTCCTGTGGTGTACTTCTAGGCCAATGGGCACAGTATTTTAACATGAATTGTCTAAAAATAATGGCTAGTGTTTATGTTTAAAACCGTATCTACATTTCACATATTTTATTACACCTTTGGAGTGCTTACTTGTGCATGGACTCCTGAAAGACTTTACAAGCTCTACATGTGATGAAACAGAATGTGATAAGAACCAGCTTAATCTTGTTGAAAACAATGATGGATACATAAAAACAAACAGATAAAACCAGACAAGAGAGCTTCTAGGAGGGAAAAATAAGCTTGGATACCATCTCTCCCTTTTGGTTCTTCTCTACCTATGATTGCCTCAAACACCTTTAAAGTCACAGTGTTGTGGAAAGGCGGAAGCATATGTAGGAAAGAGGAAATATATTAATTAAAATAGAGTTGCAAGTGTAAGGATCCTTCTACACCGCTGGTGGGAATGCAAACTAGTGCAACCTCTCTGGAAGACAGTGTGGAGATTTCTGAAAGAACTGGAAACTGACCTTCCACAGGACCCAGCAATTCCCCTACTGAGAATATACCTGGAAGAACTCAAATCATTCTACAAAAAAGATACCTGCACAAGTATGTTTGTTGCAGCTCTATTCACAATAGCAAAAACATGGAACCAACCATGTTGCCCATCAAAGCTGGACTGGATTAAAAAATGTGGTACATATACACAATGGAATATCATGCAGCCATAAAGAAAGACAAACATATGGACTTCGCAGCAACTTTGGAGTCGTTTATACTCAGTGATCTATCACAGAAACAAAGAGCAGAGTACCATATGTTCTCACTCATAAGCAAACCTTGAACAATTATAATACTATAAGAACGGGACTGACAGTAGTGGGAAGCTATCAGGTAATGGGCGGGTGGGATTGGCAGTTGAGGTGAACGGCTAGGGGAGGAAGGGACACACCTTATCAACAAGGGTACCTGCATAATTAACGTTTGTATACCTGACACTGAATTGTACCCCACATCTTTATAATAATTTTAAAAAATGCAAGAATCCTCCAGAATAGCTTTTCATGGATATTATTTAAATGAGAAAAACTTTTGCTTTAATAAATGTATTTTTCACCTAACCTATCCTTTCTTTGAAATAGATATTTCAACCTTGATAAATGGCATCTCTACCCAACGATGCAGTGAAGCCCAAAACCTAGATGTAACTTGTTTCTCTTCCTTACCTACTATATCAAGTCGGTTACCAGTTTCTGTTGGATCTATCTCCCAAATAACTCTTGAAACTTTCCATTTCTCTCCAGTCTGTTTCTATCACCATCATCTGAACCAAAAGCATCTCTTACCTAGACCATCTACTACATCAAATTAATTTATATCCCTGGCTACCATCATATAAGTGTAGAGGTTAAGAGTGCCAGCTTTCAAATCAAACTGCTCACTGGTTAAGTAGGAATTTTGGAGAAGATTTCTTAAACTTTCTGTAAATTGGAAATAATAATAATATTTACCTCATTGAGTTGTTATGACTATTAATGTGCTGATATATAAACCCCTAAAGACTCCTGGCACACAGGATGCACTAAGCAAATATTAGCTGTTATTATTATTGTACCCTATATATATATTTATACTATACATAAATGCTTATCTGATTACCCCCTTTTCAAGCTTAAAACCATTCAATGACTTTGCACTATTTCTGGAATAAATTCCAAAATTATTAATAGCTCCACATGAGCTTACTTGATTCACCCCTACACAGCTCTCTAGACACATCTTTGCTATTCATTCCCTCTCTCATTATCTGATCTCTAGCACAACAGGGTTTAATTTAAATTTTTTAAGCACACAAGATGTATTTTGGTCTAACTCTTTGTACATGCAGCTTTCTGTCACCTTCTTTGGGCTGCACGCCACTCTTCTTTCCTTCATTCCCAATATTCTTTCAGAACCCAACTTAAAAAGCACTTTCTAAGGGACATTTATTATGTGACTTTATTATGTGGCCATTCAAGACTAGATCAAATCCTTCTTTAAGTGCAATTTTATAATACCTAGAATTATAGCCAATTAATTACTTATGCAATTATATGTGTTTCTATCATGTAAATTTTATTACTTTGTGTTTGCAGTGAAATAGGCACTGTCTGCTTGTTAACCATTATATCATAGTATCTAAAACAATATCGGACATCTCATAATAAATACATGAATTAAAAATAACTGTAGAGTTTTTCTGATTCTGTTCTTTGACTTTCTAGGGGATCATCCTGGATCTACTTAGTAGGAAGAGAACCAAGGACACCTTAGAGAAAACCCATCCTGACCCCTCAGTTTACAAATAGAATCAGAGAATCCATGCAGTAATAAGAAGAGGCTTTCTCAATCTACCTCCTGTGACAAGTTCTACTATTTCTCTACCAACTGTCACTGTGAAAGAAATTCCAGACTTTAACTCAGGGATTAGTAGTGATTAGTTGACCAATTCATAAAGGTGTGCTTTGCTAAGAGATGTAATCTAAAGGTCTAGAATTCTAATTTTGGAAGTAGTGACATCAGTAAAATATCAGGATAAGAAAAATGTCTTAGGGACATAAACAAGCATTTCTTCTATCTCATCTTGTTAAGATTATCTCTGAGTATGAAATATAAATTGCAATCATTATTTTTAAGAATTTCTCAAATTAACTCTAAACAGAAAAGGCAAGATAAAGAATAGAAACTTGACTAGTGTCATAAAACTTTGCAAATGATTGTTCTTTTCACTGTGGTGGGAAAAAAAAGTTATTTCCAGTTTGAAGAAAACCAAACATATGAATTATAAACTTTGAAGTCAGAAAAATTGGAATTCAATTATAAGATTTGTAAAAGCACTTGTTTTCTTTGTTTCCTAAAATAGTGAGCCACATAAGAGCAATACATGATAATTTCCTTTTAAAAATATATTTAAATTAAAATTTTAAGAAGCCATATTATTAAGCTGAGTAAAAGTTACCTGTTTCATAATTAAGATTGTGCATATATTATAAAAACAACCAAATACATAGTTTTGTTGAAACAGTTCCATGTGTTGAACATTTTTATCTTATATAATTTTGTTCTAGTCTATATCATCATTGCTGATACAAAAATTATACGGCACTTTATACATTTCAGGTTATTTTGTAATTTCTATGCTTGGGCAATCTTGATTGAATATGAATGTTTTCTTTCTGTCAACCTGGAGTAGTTGAAACATATTTTAAAAGCAGTATTAGGACATAAATAGATAAAAGTATAATATCACCAAGATAAAATTTTTGAAATAAGATAAAAGCTTACATTTGAAGTAATGATTTTATGATATAGATAAATAGATAGATAGACAAGTTGTTTTTCACTCTTGAACTTCAACTATTCTCTTTTGGTTTTATTATGCTGATGATCCCTCTCTTGTTTCTTTTTGAGTGTCATAGACATTTATACTCCTCTTTTCCCAACCTAACCTTTTCCTGATTACAGGCATTAAACTAATTACTGTGATTCCATGGCTCGACACAGACAGCTTTGTTCTCACTTCTGTAAAGCACAGTTTCATCAATATTCAGGAGGGAGTTCTTGAAAATAACCTAAGTGGCATTTGGGAATAGATCTTCCTCTAATGGGTAAATACCTATTCAAATCAACAAAATATAAATTCAGTAATCACATTTTTGAAATGCTGTAGACTTTCCAAACAAGTTTTTTTACAATGAAAGATTCATAATATGTTAATACAAATGTAAACATTGAATCAGCTCACATCTAAAAAATAGAACAGTCTAGTAAGTGAAAGTGCCCGTTACTCTGGGGCTATAAGATTTTGTACCAGAGAAGATGTAAAGTAATATCACAGCCTAATTGTAAAGAACAATAGTATTTTGTTTTATTTTGTGTGCATGTATGAGCAATAGACAAAAACTGTCAAGTCCTGAGTGTATTTTATTTCACCTATGGAATTCTGACTATCGTGTTAAAATGATAAATTCTTATTTTTTAGAAAACAGAGACTACCACCTAAGTTCTAGATTCCTGTATTTTCTTGAAAAAAACATAAAGGGTCTGCTAACTCTGGGCCTAATTCCTGTTTAAGCAGCTGTTGCTGCAGAATGGTCCTGGACCAGCAAAGAGAGGTGGGCTTTTCAGTTCAGCACAGGCCCCACCTCTCTCTTTGCTTTCCACATACTGAGACCTAGCATCAAATGTCATTTACCTATTGGTTTTCTTAATGCTAGAGTTGAAAAAATAAATTTGTAAATTCCCATATTTCTACCAAGAGTGGTAAGATTAAAAATAGACCCAGATAGTGAATGTTTCGAGGTGCAGTCCAAGAAGAAAGAATTGTGGGAACAAGGAACATTCTTTATATTTAGTTTGCAACGGTGTCTTCAACACCACCCTCATTCCATTTTGCTATATATAGTTACGTTAACTCACTTGACTCTTAGGAGTTTAGTTTACAGCCACTGTGACTGTGATATGTCAGTCATAGTGTGAGCTGGCATCTTTTAAATGGGTGTGTGAACACATGTATGCTCAGGAAGATGTAGCAAAGGATATACTCCCAATATCAACTTATTATATTTGCTTCAGGAGTTTATGGATGATTTTAACTTTCTTCTGTTTACTTTTTTCATGTTAGAAATTTTTCAACACGTGCTTGTATTATATTCAAAAACTAAAAAACAGTGAGATGAAACAAACAAATGCACACAAGAAACTTAAGAAATGGTTTAGTTAGAATGCGAAAAACATATGCCTTCCTTGTTCCTCTCTGAATGCAATTAATGCATACTTCAATCTTCATAGACGCTAACCCAAAATGCAAGGGTCTTTATGATCAGCCTTCCCAAATTGATTTTTACTCAATCAAAATCCTCCTTTTCAGGCGTATTGATTTTCTCATTGTTTCTTAAACACACCTGAACTCTGAGCCATTTCCTCCTCCACATTTTTATTTATCTTGTTAACTCTCTTGACTTCCATCCCAGTCCAGAATATCTTATTTTGTCGATACATCAAAATACTCACATCAGTTAAGGCTAGCTCAAACTTTTTATTAATGCTTTCCCCAGATTCCTGAAAGGATTGCTGTCCTCCCTGATTGCAATTGCATGAAACAGACTATAGCGAACAGTTCAATCATTACAATAATATTCTCTCATTTTTCCTCTGAGGAACACTAAGACCTAAAATAGTACTGGTTTTTATGACATAAAAAAAATTTATGGTTTAAAGACAAAACAAAAATCTTCAGAAATCTTTGTTTTAAACAAGGTTAACCAGATGTATTTACTGCTAAGCCCCTCTGAGACCCATTCAAGCATGCATGCCCTTCTTCTAATACTGAAGAAGAGTGTTTTAATATATGGAATTTTACAAATTCCTATCAGTACTAAATTGACAATTGTCCATATTTTTTCATCCATATTTTCTAGTTTAGTAGAATTTCACAGATTATTATCCTGCAGAAAACAATCTGAGTGGTTAGTTCATAACATAATTTTATGTTTACACCTTTCTTTCAAATCAGCTAGCAAAATTTTAAAGACACTGAATGTGTTCTTGCAAATCTTTCTGTGCTTGAAAGTTCTTGAACAGTTGTGATCTCATGGCATACGCACAACAACCACGAAGAGGTAAGAATGGCACTAATGATGCATTGTCTTTGGCTAAGATATTGGAACAGTAGTAAAGAGAAGGTCATCCCAGATCCAAGGTGACAGGAGGAAACGCCTCAGGGGACACCAGGTAATCTCGGTACATCTGACAATGTTTCCCTCTTCATGATACTTGCTCCTTGCCTCTCCTTTTCTGTCTGGACCAAATGATTTCAAACTCATGCTTCTTGTAGCTCTCTACTGTGAAAGAGGTTTGAAGAGATAGGATCACTTCAATTCAAAGTGTAGCCTCACTTTTCCCTCTGCTGTTCACATATTGATAGGAACTTCATATCTGTCATGCCTTCTTTAAAAGACGAATGTAGAGAGGGTGGATGATAATGCACTCCAATATTTATTCAATTTCAAAATGAATGACAGTTTGAAAGTCTTTCAAGAGGAGTCATTCCATGGAAATAAGAGCGCTGTCTACCTACTATATTTAACAGGTTTTGGCCATTGTTTGTTTTTAGATCACTTTTATATTCCTATATTCATTAATAGAATTTTTGTTTATTTTTTCTTTTACTTATTAGTACATATTACGATACCCTTAAACTCACAGAGAACAGACTTAACATGTCCTGTTCTATGTGCTGCAAAGAAGAGGTATATGCAAATTAAATAAAAATCTAGTACATGTTTAATAAATATATCCACTGTTTGTAGATGCATTTTTGCTGTTCCTCCTTGACATTCTTGCCATGTCAAACCATCACAATTTCTGTTTTTGTCAAGCTATGTTCATATTTTGCACTTAAGCTGATAACACCTGATAACCCCTTTTGCTGAATCATCCTATTGTTCTTTGTGTTCTTACTTCTCAAAGTGTTGTCAGGAAACCAGCAGCTTGGGCATCCCCTGAGAGCTTGATAAAATGTAAAATCACGGGTCCAACCCCAGACATAGTGATTCAGAACATGCATTTAAACAAAAACATTTGGCAATTCATGTTTTCATTAAAGTGTGAGCAGCTCTGTTCTAAGTCTAACCTGTATTTTTCACCATGGTCTTATGGCTCACAGATATCTCTCCCTCTCAGTTTTTTCTGTTTTACAGGGTGTTTTCTTCAAAATTTCTTTCTCCTTCCCTTCGACATGTCAACCTGCTTATGACTCATTAAATCACCTTCACAACTTACCTTTCACCCAGTCAAAAATCCTTCACTCATATATCCCCACTATTATTCCAAACATAAAAATTTCATTGAAACTGCCTTCTCTATAGTTAACTAGCTCCAAAAGAATTATCTTGTCTTTTCAAAATTCTCTGGCAAGTAGCCTGTTCTACTTACCAGGAAGTTTTAAGCTCATTGTCTGTCTTTCTGTTCCATCATTCTCCTGAAACGTTCCCTTCCTTCCTTCCTTCCTTCCTTCCTTCCTTCCTTCCTCCCTTCTTTCCTTCTTTCCTTTCTCTTTCATAAGTTTGGGTCCCACTCTGTCATCCAGGCTGGCGTGTAATGACGCAATCATGGCTCACCACAGCCTTGACCCCCTAGACTCAGGTGATCCTCTCGTCTCAGCCTCAGCCTTCCAATTAGCTGGGACTACAGGCCTGCACCACCATGCCCAACTAAGTTTTTATTATTTTTGGTAGAGATGAAATCCTGCCATGTTGCCGAGACTGGTCTCCAATTCTTAAGCTCAAGCAATCCTCTTGCCTCAGCATTCCAAAACTCTAGGATTGTAGCCATGAATCATCACGCCTGTCTCTCCCGAAACTTCTTAAGCCACAATTACTTAAAATTTCTGTACATATGGAGCATTTTTCAAACATCAGTTGTCTGGTTTGTCTGTGGCCTTTAACATTGTTGACCTCTTCTTCCTTAAATACTCTCTTCTCTTGGCTTCTGTGAAATAATCCTCTAGTTCCACAAAGAATGAGATGGTTCTTTTTCATTTCCCCCTACCTCTGTGTTCCCGTTAAATATGTGGGCTTCGTCAATTCACCCTCAGCTTTCTTTTTGTATCTTTTTACACATTTTTAAAATAAATGATGCTTCCTGCTTTCAGGGTTTCGACTACCAGATTCAGAGCTACTGGCTCCTTTCATCTGCGACCATATCATTTCTCCTGAGTGCCAGAATCTAGCCCCTCTACATGTTGAATAGTTCTCCCTGTCAGTGTGCCCTAAACCTAACTTATTTTCTCCTCTCTTCTTTGATTTTATATTCCTTAGTCAGGTTGGTAGAATGGAAAAGTCATTCTCAACTCCTCCTTTCTTTACCTTGAACATCCAATTATCCCCTGGGTTTCGCCAATTTCACTGTCTTAACACTCTCAAGTTTAGTCTGCTTCTCTTATCACATTGATACCAATTAGTTCAGCATTTCTTCATTATTTCTTACGTTCACCTTAATAATTGTTCACTACTATGTTTTCTGGTTCCTCCCTTGCAGAGTTCTTTCTGATCAATCTTTATTACTTCCTCCACAGTGGAAATGCTTCCTTCTGCATACTGTAGCCGTCTCAGTGGGTTTTTTCATGTGAGTCCACAATGGATGGATCCTGGGGTCATACCCATGGGAAAGGGCAGGAAGGTGAACAATTCAAATGAGATGTGGTTTTTCAGTCAACATTCCCTTTTAACATGTATGTAAATAATTAAAAAAAAAGCAAAATGAAAATAACAGTAAATAAATAACAAAAACAAGAATAATAGCAAAATAAAAGTAAAGCAATCAATAAAAAAGTTCAAATGGATTCTGGGTCAAAAACGTGTTTGCCAGTCTATAAGACTTCCTACCTTACCATTTAGCTAGTGCTTTTAAAATAACCCCCACTAATTGCCGATCCAACTTACATAAGGTTCATCATATATGTAAAACTGCCTTCTCTTTTACATCTTTGATTTATACATAAAATATCTGTTCTGGGATGATTTTCTCTCATTCCCGTATCATCCATGATCAAGTAATCTTACAAATTTCCATTTCCCAAACCTGCTTCTTGAAGAGGAGTCTTGGAAACTATTCTAGAGTTTGGATTCATGGAAGAGGTTTAGGAAAAGGAAATTATTTCAGAAGTCAGCGAAGGATCTTAAAATCTGAAAAGAGCAACATCTCAAAATCAAAATTTTATGAGTCACAAGTGAGGATCAGGAGTACTTAAAAGGCCTCTCAAAATGTTCAGTACTAAAGGTAAGGCCCATGAAACCAATAATCTACATCCTGATAGACAAGAGCATGTTAAGGGAGAAAAAGCTGTAACAATTACTGTTCTGATGCTCATTTGGTTAGCAGGGATTCAAGGCATCAAATATATTGCTTTACTAGTTGACATTTGATGAATGAGGACACTTTAAAATGCAGCTACATACTAGATGACCAGTAGAAGAATTGCTATGCAAACTTGAAATTTCATTACCTGACTACCTGAATTGTTAGAAACATTTCATCTAATTAAACCAGGAGACAATCAGAGGTGTTTAATATGCTCTTGTTAAACCCTTTCATGTGGACAAATTTTGGAGTATTTTCAAAATGAATCCAGAGTTAGGAGAGCTAGAAACCTTATTAAAGAACCCCAGTATCATTTCCACAAAAATAAATGTATGGTGAATTGTTTCTTATGTATTTAAATGCAGAAACTAGCATTCAATCCATTAATGCCTTCTTTTGCTTTCCTCAATGCCAACATGTAAATATAAGTTCATACATTAAACATTATGTTAATGAGTACTTTAAAAAAAAACAAATTGACCAGGAAATTTTTTCTTTAGGAATTTCAAGATCAAGGAACTGAACTAACATCAAGTACCTACTGGACTCCAAGACCTGTTATTTATGGGCATTTAAATCAGTATTCTCATTTAATCTTTATAAAAACTCTACAAGAAGGTGTTATCAAGAGAGGAAAATGAAGAAAAATAAATTAAAATAACAGCAATTTAGTACTTAATGCCGATAACTTTATTGGACATCTGAAGGAGCTAATAGATAGAGCTTACTTTGCAGATGAAGGCTGCTGCTCTGAGATGATGAGTGAGTCACTCACAGAAACAGCTCTTAATTGGTAAAAAATTTAAAAAAATCTCTTTGCCTACTTTACTTCAGGGGCCAACTTGTTTTCAGTATAACCGTTTACAATTGTTAAGAGAGTTGAAGACCATTTTGGACACAAGTGAACTAAAGTGCATATTTATTTGTGTTTTAACCAGGTCGGTATGCAAAGGTGTCTTCCAGCTAGTTTGTATTCTCCCCACAATGCCTAGCACTGAGTTCTACCATACACAGCAATCAATAAATGCTCACTGAATTGATAGATGGGCTTTATTGTGCTACTAAAAAACACTCGTCAAATTCCAGGAAGTGCTGTGTCCCCATGGTTAATAGACAACTGGTTATGATGAACTCTTTAAAGAAAATAAAATTATTCTCTTCTGAAAACTCAACTAGCAAAAATGAGGAAGTTCTTGTCATTTGGTTTGTTTTTAAGAGTATTGATCTTAAATACAGTTAAATAGTTTGAAGATAGTTAACAATTTGAACCCAATTATCCAAAGATAAGGAAAGGAGGTATTATTATGCATTAAGTAGCTGGCTAGATAGTGCATGTTGATTGACTAAATTGATATTCAAAACAATCATATAAAATATGTATTATTATAACCACATTTAAAAAAGAAAGTGAGCCAGGGAAAGGTCAAGTATGTTTGCTGGCTTGCACACTTAGTACATGTCAAAGCTAAGATTTTTTAACTTGCATTTTTGATTCCAAAATCTTTGTCCACTCTACTTCTCCCATGTTGTGTTCAATGGCTCAAAATATAAGGAAGGGACAGTGATGCAAATGCGGTCTTTGCCCAACAGGATCAGAGTAATAGCATAATGGATGATAAAATATTTACAGTATCAACAGGGTTAAGGATAAGTGCATTTTTAGAAAAAAATGACCGGAAGGAAACACAATGCAAACAGTGGTTGCATTGCATTACATTTTGATATTTTAGTAATGGAAAATTTTAAACTCATAATAAAGCAGGGTAAGTGCACTTTAGACAAAGCTTTACATCAGATAAAGGAATTCTGGGAGGTGATCAGTGTGACACCATCATTTAGCCTGAACAGAGTGAGGGAACGTTCCACACTGCCACTCTGATGGAACACAAGTGATGGCATATGGCACTAATTTGTGAAACTGCACTTTTATTTCTAACTCAGCAGTCATGGCTCAGGGAGAATGCAAAAGAATATGATGAAGACTTTCACCCATGACCTCAAAGAGGCAGGCAGTTACTAAACTGATCAGGAAGGCAGCACGCTAGATGCTGGAGATAGATTCAGTCACATAAGATGAGTGCAACATGCTGTAAGAGCAGGCAGTCCTACTTGTTTAAGGTGCTATTTCTTTATGGATCCTCTAAATATCTCACTGTACTCATGTGCCTTACCCCTAAAATTTTGAGGTTGAAATATAATTCAGGGATTGTCAATAAGAGAGTAAAATGCTAGCAAGAGCAAATAGAACTTAGTAGCTTTATTTTTCCCGCTTCCTAGCTTTTCCTTCCTTCCTTCCTTCCTTCCTTCCTTCCTTCCTTCCTTCCTTCTTTCCTCCTTTCTTCCTTCCTAATATGGGCAACCTTCATGAATTCCCCACTTGTATGTCGACCAGGTTTAGACAATATGCTGTTTATGGTTTTCCTTATTAAATAGCATCCAACTCATCTGTTTCATTCAAAACCCCAGTTTTTACATTCCATTTTTAATGGCCAACACAAACACAGAAGAAGACCTCAATATTATGAGAATACTACCTCATGAGATTGTAGATAGAATGGCCCATCTGTTAAAACACCGTTCACAATTTAAAATGTAACATTTTAAAGCTCAGGGAAATCATTTCTGGTCTCCAGTACAATGAACTTCTGTTCTCACCTCCTGAAGAGGTTAACCTGAACATGGTAAATTGGGGCCTTTTTGGTTCTTGTAGTGAATATGAACGGGGATGTCAAACCACCAACCTGCCCCAAGAGATAATTTCCTGTGAGTCTTTAAGGCTGAGTATTCAATAATATGTTTTACACATAATTCCAGACCATTTTGCAAAAGGCTCCGTGGCTTCCATCTCATGGATCAAAGGCAAATTTCCTCATGGTTTGCGATTCTTATGTCAGGAGTGAATGTGTGGGGAGATCGTGAGCAATAGCGAATGTTCTCTCATATTTGCCTTGAACTTGAGCAGTCAGGTCTGCTAATTTGACCTCCTACTGTCATTCAGAATCTTCTACAAGGAGAGGCTTTTTTTTTTTTTTAAGAAGCAAGAGGCAGAGCATTTTTTAAAAATCACGTATTTATTTATTTATTTTAGAAAGCAAGATTTATTAAGAGGACAGAAAAATTCTGTGAACAGAAGAGCGCACCTCTGTGTGCTGTGTCTCAGTGTTTCAGTGATGGTGTAGATGTGCTATTAAGATATTTAGAACAAATGGCAATGTTTTTCTAGCCTTGATCTTACCCACATAGTGTTTGCCGGTCACATCAACTGGGCAGAGATATGGCTACGAGAAGGAAAGTAAAGCATTAATAAAAATTATTCTTCTTAAAAGTTCATGTATGTATTCTCAAGAGATGCCCTCAGGCACTTAGTCAGAAACAATGTATTTTTATGGTACAACCTATTCTGCCAAACATGGTTATCTCATCTCCCAGGTCAGAGCAGATTAAAAGAGAAAATGCTTCTAACAATCAGAAAGGGGAAAAAACTGCAAAGAAATATATGAAAACAAAAACATAAGGCAGACATAATGATGTACAGAGCCAAGCAATCTGAAGATATCTATTTAAGGAGTCAACAATTATACCTATACAGATAATCTTGGGTGTCATAGCATAAAAATTGATGTTCCAGATATTGACCTAAGTGATAATTTTTAAAATCCCCAGTGTAAGAAAACAGAGAACAATGTAATAATTTTTAAAGCTATCAACTGAAAATATATTTTAAAATATTTCACTTAAAGTGAAATATTCCCCGTAGGTGTTATTCCCAGTAGGTGTTATTCCATGTGATTCTGAAGTTCCCTTAACTCAGTCTCTTTTGCCTTTGTTAGAGGAGTTGGTTACTCCCTTAAATAATCCAGATGAGTTTTTCAACAAGGCAATCCCTGAGCAGTTATTATGCAAACCATGTGCAAGCCTGTGTTGGGGGGAGGGAGGAGTTGGCAAGAAGAAGAGGTCATCTGTGCTAATGGAAAATAAACTCAAAGGGCATATCTGGCATCACCTTTGTGTGGGTAGGGTGTCTATTTGGGGTTTTCATTTTCTGATAAAGAGTGACAGAATTACAACTAATACAATCAGTAAATAGAGCATTAGAGGGTGCAACAAAAGAATCCCAGCCCTGACCAGCAATTTTATTTGCTCTAGCATGTCTGTCTGACTGAGTCATCTGGTAGAAAACCGGTGTTATCAGAGCAACAGTGGGTGTAACCTTGAAGTGGACTAACCCCTTAATAAACCAGCTGGTGGGAAAAGTGCAGGATGTGGCAGGACTGAGGATGTACAACTACCCTGTCTGCAGAGGGTATCAACAGACAAAATGAGCATTCTACATGACTTTGTATGGAGAGTTTGGTCAGCCCAGATGGAAGGTGCCGAGGCTCAATACCAAGAAATGCCCAAGAGTAGGTGGATCAGGCAAGAAAGTTAAGAAGACACTGAATATTGTTTGGAAAGAGCTATTCATTCATAACTGGGGGGAGGGAGGGGACAGCCCAGGAGGCAGAAACCATTCCCCAATAGGAAGAATGGTTAAGAGGTTGGCTGAACTCTAAAGAAGAGGGATTGTAAAGGGACAGAAGAAATAAACAGGTAAGCTAGGCACTGTGGATCAAACCTGTAATCCCAGAACCTTGGGAGGCTGAGGCAAGAAGATTGCCTGAGTTTAGGGGTTTGAGAACAGCCTGGGAGACTTGGTGAGATCTCGCCTCTATAATAAATCAAAAATTAGCCGGACTTGGTGGCGCGCACCTGTAGTTCCAACTACTTGGAAGACTGAGGTGGAAAGATCGACTAAGCCCAGCAGGTCAAGACTGAGGTGGCCATGTGTGTGCCGCTGCACTCTAGCCTGGGCAACAGAGTGACATTCCAACTCAAAAAAAAATATATATATATGAAAAGAAGAGAAAATAAGTAAACAGATAAATAAAACAGAACATGGGATTTGTTGTGATTTAGAGACTATACAGCTAACTACCTTTCAGGCACACCTGCACTATTAGAGCAAGACCTAATTTGAAGTTCTTTTCAACTCTGAGATGTAGGCTGTCAATATTTTCTACCATGTCACATTTGACTCTGCAAACCTTAAACAGAGATATGAGAGTCACCAGCATAAAGATACAAATGTTTAGAGCTTGAGGAGGAAAAAGTCGTGGATACAATGTGAGGACTGGTAGGGGCACTGGGATGCATTATACTGCATTGAGATGAATTTTATAAAACTGGAATAAAGACTTTTAAAATTCTTACTTGCTTTTCCAAAAGTTATATGCACAAGTACTTGTATTGCTTTATTTCTTCTCTACATGGGGGCTGAAGTGGCTATCTAGAGAAAAAGAAAAAAGCTTATCCATTTTTTTTAGTGCCCTATTGAACACATCACTGCATTTTAATCTGATACAGACGGTGGAAAAATGGCATTTGGTTAATCAGAAGTTCATAGATTATTTGGTTATACAACTTAACTGTGTTGATGATGAAACGAGAGATTGTGTGTCTTCCCTAGAGCAGCATTATAAAGCATCCTGCCTTGTGCTTAAAATTGATTGTGCATTATATTGGTTAAAGAGTGGCATTTTGAAAATAAAATTAGGGCTGATTTGCATTTGTGTTGAAACAGTTGTACATGCATTTAAGAAGAATAGTTTTCTTTTTAGAACACATTTACAGTTTGCATTCGTTTATATTAACTCAATGTTTTATTCAGCATTGTTTTAAAAGACAAGACAAACATGGATATAATTATTCACAAAGAAAATAACTCATGAGTGAGAATGATTGTTATCCATTTGTTTTATTTTGCAAAATAAAACACACTTTTTTTGTATTAAACAGCACAAACTATTCCTTTGTAAATGTGCCAAGGTGTTTCAATTTTTTAAATTGTTAATTTAAAAAAGCATTGGGAAATATTATATATTACTAACTTTTATAATCAGAGTTGCATTTGTAGATGCTACCAGAATCCTCGATCAATATCTGCTTATTAAGATTTAAGCAACATGACTTTGTTGCATTATGTTTAATTTATGTGCACTTCCTTGATTTACAATCGATAGTAAATTCTTATTGCTTAGATCCGGCGAAATGCCTTTAAAATTATCAACAATTTCTAGACATTAAAAAATGAATTCCATATTGATGAAAGGAAAACAAACTGCTACATGTGATGCACACAGAGTTATTTACTAAATGAGTCTTCATTCCTTCAAATATGATTGAGTTATATTCTTTTCAAAAAATTCAATTTTCCAAGAAGATGTTTGCAAAGATATTTTAGTAGCAATTAAGATAGCAACTATTTCAGTAATTATGATAAATAACTTGGAAATGTTTGCAGAACAGCCATCTTCTTTAATTTATAATATTTTACATTATCTTTGAAAAGAGTCTCAGGTGACTTGATGTTCAAAAATTTTAATCACCTTAATGAAAAATATATTGCTGTTATAGATTGGCATTGTAAGATGGCATCAGAGACAAAAATAATGGAAAGTTCATAGATTTTGTTTTCAATTTTTAAGTTATTTAGTGTAAATCATCAATGGACTCTGGAGACATACTCAATCTCTTCGTTCCTCCATAACCTCACACCTTCAAAGTTTTACATTTTCAAGGGCCAGACAAATACTGCTCAGTCAGTAAAATATATAGTAAGCATCTGGTTGTAAATCTAATGATAATCATCCAGAAAGATCAGTTATTTTGGACAGAGTATCAAAGATTTAATAAACTAAGTTTTGTCAGTCAAGAGAGGGAACTGAGTTTCAAAGTGGCCAGGAGGCAAAAATTGGGTTTTGGAACATACTTGGGATCAATTGGATAGCCTACAATTGGAAGGTAGATATAAGAGGTGAAAACAATAACAAAATCATGATACCACTTTGTCATAAAATAACCTGATGCCTCTGTGTTAATGATACATGAATCAATCTCCTACCATCAATACAGTGAACGTAGTCAGTGAACTTACTCTAATGTAAGCTTCTTTGCCCCAAACAAACAGTGGTAGGGCAGAAAATCTACCCTCTAGAAGATGAGATCTCATTGGAGAGGGCACAGCATTCATGCATCACGATACACGCACATCCACGACATGCCCCTCAAGGGGCAGGTGCCATTCTGCGTACTTAAGGCTTAAAAGTGTACAAAATAGACAAAGTCCTTGAGGTGCAGAGTTTATATTACACCAAGAGAAGAGACATGGTAAACAAGTACCAGGTGGTGGTGAGTTTTATAAAAATAATGAAACAGAGTAAGAAGGATGGAGAGCAACATGGATTTTATTTTAGAGAAGGTGATCAGAAAAGATTTTTCAAGCACACTGACATTTGACAGAGACTTGAAGGAAGTGAACAATGAACTATGCAGAAATAATAGAGAACTGCACCCACAGCAAACAGCAGGAACTGCTCAGAGTTTTTGTTTAAGGACCAGCAAGGTGGCAAGTGAGGCTGTGGGGCAGAGGGAGGATGATGGTAGATGGTGGCTCAGAGCTAGTGATAGCAAAGGGGTGAGATCAGTGAGAGCCTTTAAAGCCACTATAAGAAACTTGGCTTTTTCTTTCACTGAGACAAGAGGCCACTGGACACTTTTGAGTAGAAGAATGGTGTGATCTGGCTTCTCTTTGAAATAACTTATTTTGGCTGCTCTGAAGAAATTGACGGGAAGCAATAGATGACAACAAACTTTTGCAAAACAATCCAGACCAAGGATGCTAATAGCCTGAACCACATTTTTAGCAGTGGTAGTGAGGAAAAAGCATCTATTTTGAAGTGAGAGTCAATGGAGTTTGTTGATGGATTGGGTGTGTGAGGACAGAGAGAACTGAAGAGAAAAATAATCCATGACTCCCAAGTTTTCTGATGCAAGTAATTAAAGTGATGGAGCTCCCATTTACCAAGACGGGGTAGATTGTGGGAAGGAAGTAAATCAGGAGTCTATTTTAAGGATATGATTTTTTTGAGACACTTATTAGACATTCAGGAATAGATCAAAAGATGTGAAGCATTTATCTTGAAAACTAAGGGAATGAATGGACTAGGGGAAAATGGTAAGATTACTAGATAGCCCTGAAAATTCAATGAGTTTGTGAATTTCCTCCAGTGGATTCTTCATGTTTTACCGGGAATGAGAACTGCTGAGTTAAGGCAAGAAGGTAGCAATGTTTGGTGAAGTGACAGTCTGAAAAAAATCACTTAGGAATATTTTGCCATGAACACATTATAGGGTTGTTGTTGGGGACTGGGAAGGTAATGACCAATTGTGTGGCTTGGAAAAGTTTCTTAGTTGCATCTCATTTTACCTTCCTAACACATAAATCACATGAATGCAGAAGAGAACATCTCTTTCAGCTTCTTTCAAGAACATTCTCAAACTAACACCCAAAAGTTGACAGCTTAGGAAGGGCGGGAAGGAATATTCACTGATTGTCTGCTATGTTTCAAACACTGTACTCACTGCTTTACACTTATTATCTTAATTAATCCTGACATGTCTTTGAGATGGAAATTTGCTTTTATTTTAGGGGTGAAAAAAAGTAAGGTTAAAGAATTACTATACAATACAGTCAGGTAGGGATACAGCACGGAATTTGCCTTAGCAGCACTCATTTCTATCTGAAAAACTTAAAAATAGATGCCTGCAAACATTTTGGTATAAGATGGGGTACATGAATACTTAAGTTAATAATGTGTCCTGGCACATAATATCTGTACAATAATGTACTAAATTCTGAAAAGAAACAAAATTTTAGGATTGTAAGCTTAGTGAGAATATAGTCCATGCTGTATTATGTACAGGCGTATTATTTTATTTTCATTCATCTAACCGTTGTTTAGTGCTTCCAATAACAAGGAGTTATGTACTCCACAGTTAAATAAGACACAGTCCTTGTTCTCGAGGATTTCCTATTCTATGTAGAGAGTCAGATAATGGCACACTGTTTCTGCTTTAAAGGCTCTACTTCTTACTTCTCTTGCCTGTTTAATATTCATCAACTGCCTATAATCCAGGGCTTTGCAAAAAATCATTCACTGCTTTCTGCAGTGATCAGTTAATCAAGCAGGGCCACAAAGGGACTCAAGCAAGGGTGGGAGAACACTGAATTCTGGAATTCAAGAAAAACCTCTGTCAGCCAGAGCCTAAGGTTCTAAATACAGACAAAGTCAAAGGCAGGGAACAAAGCTGTGTGTGCTCATAGATAGCCTGAACCCAGGAGATCAGCCACAGGGATGGAGATCAGATGGAAGCCAACATCACTGGTCTAAATAGAAGCAGACCAAGTTTAGAAATTCAACCACAGAGGTTCAACTGTTTCAAAGAGGTTTATTACTGCTTTGAAAAATATGAACTGAAAGTCAAGGGTGCGTGTGGCAGGATCCAGAAGCTCCTAGAGAGGAGAGGTGGGGGAAAAGTGCAGTACTAACTGGGCACTTTCTGTGTGGCCTCTTAGATTTCAGCCCCTTCTGAAGAATCTCTACAGTTTTCTCTATTGGGACCCAAGGAAAGAGAGGCTGCTCCCTGAAAGTACTTACTACCAAGGAGAGACAAAGCAACAGTGGCCCCAAGTCCCCAACTCCAGAGGCCCTGGAGAGTTCCTGGTCTACTTTGTTTCCTCTTCTAAGCTGCCTCACTCCGGGTAGTATTTTCTCCCCCCAAGAGTGGCCTATCACCCTTTCTGTTGATGGAAGGTATACCCCAGATCTGACTTGATATCTTAGTTTGGGGGATAGATCCTGGAGTTTGAGTTGAACTTTAGCTATTATTAGGGATGGGGCCCTCAACCAAAATTTCCTTGATATTCTGTTGTTCCTCCACAAAATCCTGTTAGGCACTCTGTAATTGGCCTTTAGATTGCTGGAGGTACTAAGCCTAGATCTCTCTGTTGAATTCACATGACTTAGAATACTGCCTTGTTCTGGGAAACACAGCAGGCCACACCATAACAGCCATGGAGGAGGATGGTGCTGTGAGGCTGGCGGAAGTGGCCCTGGGTAAAGTAGAGGAACAACAAGCAGGGAGTCGGGGAAGAGGCAGGGAGGGCACATTGTTTATACCTTGGTATAGTTCATCAGTAGCCCATGGCTGGACGGATAAACTATAGCCCTTTCAGAGGCTGGAGTCTGAAGCATTAGTTATGAAACTAAAGAAAATATGTAGGCAGCTGGAAGTGATGGTTCATTACAATTTTTAAAATAATAGCAACAGCATTCCCCAGGCTAAGCAGATCTGTAAGGTACTGTAGGATGTTTGATTACAACAGATCTGACCAACAGATGTGAAAGATTCATAAAATATGAAGCTAAATAAATGACAGAGAATTAGCAGATCTAATCAGTGGATGGGTTACTATATGAGATGTAGAATAATTCCCATATATAATTTCTATATATTTAGAAATCCACCGTTAATGCCAGGGAAAGCATACAAGGTTTAAAATGCACTGACGTCTTCAATATGCCAAATGTATTGCAGAGTCCAACAGGCTTGATTTTTCCAAGGGTGACACACCTAAACAGCGTTTAGTCTTTCTGATTTCAAGTAATGTGTATGATCTGATGGCATAAAGGTGTGCGACATCATGGAATGAACTGGGTACCACGTTGGAGCAATCTCCCCAGACACCCAAGGCTGCTCTAGCACATTTCATTCTATTCTTATCCCACTAACAGTAGAGGACACAGCACTTCTCAGATGCAGCCTCTGCCAATCTGTAGATCCCTTCAGTCAGATCTTTGTGTAATCACAGAAGGATGATATTGTTTCTCCATAGCCTGGTCCTAGATCCATTTCACGCTGTATTAAACAAAGTGCTGAGAAAACGCAGATATCTTTCGAGCTGAGGCTCTTTATATGGCACTATCTGAGAGAATCATGAGGGCTGTGTACAGCACAGGGGAGCATGCACTTAGTTTATTTTTCAATATTTAAAACAGGGAAACATTGAAGCACAAAAGATTGGATTGGCTTACTCAGCTACTTGCAAGGAAGCTCCCGATTCGCATTATGTCCTCCCCTCCCCACCACTGCCGATTCCTGAAACTTTAAACTGAAACATTTTCTTAGAAATACCAGTGCAAAAGAAATAAATGATATTTACCCAGGAACCCATATGCCTTACTCTGACCCATGCTTCTACTGTGGATTTGGCTAAATTCCTCTGCTCTAGGTCTGCTCTTTCCTGTACAGTATGTCTTGTTCTCTGGCCATTCTCATGCAGAGAGACTATTCTCTCCAAACACATAGGTTAGTATTCAAAACAAGAAGTCACTTAGCTCTTGATATGTAGAATAGTTAAGGGTCTACTATTATTCAGAAAACTGTAGCCTTGATTTTTTTTTTAAATATAAGAAACACCTGTTTGGAATCTGACCCACGTTTGTAGTTCACAGGTCAGTGAGAAAATTAGGTTGTTTTCAATGACGTTTTAACTGCTCTGCAAGGTGCAGGCTGAAACCTTTCTTCTGGCTGGATGTTGCAAGAGTAGAAAACTCACCCAGTGCTGCTCCCTTCTTCCAAGTGTTGACTCCTCTCCAGAATGTGCCTGCTTTTGCCACTCGCAGTGCCTTCACGTAGTTGTTTTTGTAGTTTGTCCAGCATTTTTAGTTATCTTTTGGAGGACAGTCTGACTGAAACTTGTTCAGCAATTTTAGAGGCACCCTTGAGGAAAGAGAAAGAAAAACTTGCATTGCTAATGATTTGCCTTGTGATAAAAAGGTTTGTAATTATTTTCAAGTTTGCTCATATACATCTCCCTGTTTTTTATTCCTTTCATACATATACAAGGGGGGATCCCAAAACCCCCAGAATTATCTTTTGTAGGGTGATCTCCTTGTAATACAGGCTTTACCCACTAGCCAAGAGTTCTAAGAACCCATCGGCATCGGTATACCAGTTACCAATGTTGCAACAGGCTGCATTCAACTTCAGAGATTTTTTTTTTCAGATTCTTCCGCTGCATTTGCCCATTTCATGATGTGTAATTTATGAGTGCACCTGCCCACACCATGCTGAATGTTCAGCAATTTTTGACCAAAAATGACATGATCCCCATGGCTCATCATCCCTATTCACCCCTTCTTGTCCTGAGTGAATTTTTTTTGTTTGTTTGTTTGCTCTGATGAAAAGTGTCCTCAAAGGGAAATGTTTTGCTGATGCGAAAGAGGTGAAACAAGTAACGGCAGAAACCCTAAAGGGCAACAAAACTGATGAGTTCAAACACTGTTTTGAGCAGTGGGAAAAGCATCTTTCTAGGTGTATTACATCAGATGGAGAGTATTTTGAAGGTGACTGAAGTTTAAGCATGTAAGAATCAACACACAATAAATAAACTTTGTTGTTTTGGGGTTTCCCCCTCATACACATCAGGGAGATGCAGATCAGATATATATTGGGTTGACACAATGTTGCCGTGCCAAAAACAAATGCTATAAGCTTATCATCAACCTATATATATATTATATATATAATCTCTGTCTATATATATATCTGAAAAAAGAATAAAAGAAAAGGAAATTTATAAAAGGGAGAAAGGTAGTAGAGCATTTCGATTAATGCTATAATAATATATATTTGTAACTACAATATCAGACAAAATTGTTTCACTTCCTAAAATCTTCCCGTGCTCTCTCTATTGATTCCTCTTTCCTTCTTTCCAAAGTCCTAACAATCCCTGATTTTTTTTATTTTCTCCATGGTTCTGCCTTTTCTAGAATTTCAAATGGTTGGGATCATACAGTATGTTGCCTCTTCAAACTGACTCCATTTACTTAGTAATATGCACTTAAGATTCCTCAATGTATTTTCATGTCTAATATCTTTTTAGCATTGAATAATATTTCATTGTCTGGATGTACCACAGTTTGTGTCCATACAAAAATCTGTAGAGATGTTTATAGTGGATATTCACCTACTGAAGAGCATCTTGATTGCTTCCAAGTTTTATCAATTATGAATAAACTACTATAAACATCTCTACAGGGTTTTGTATGGACACAAGTTTTCATCTTATTTGAGTTACTATCAAGAAGTGTAATTGTTGGGTCATGTGGTAAGAGTATTTTTAGTTGTATAAGAACTGCCAAACTGTCTTCCAGAGTGGCTGTACCTTTTTGCACTCCCATGAGCAATGATTAGAAGTTCCAGCTGTTCCACATTCATGTCAGTGTTTAGTGTTATCAGTATTTTGAATTTTAGCCATTCTAATAGGTGTACAGTTGCATCTCAATGTTATTTTAATTTGCAATCCCCTAAGACATATTCTGCTGAAAATGCCCACACTTTTACAACATAGAAAATATCACCACTATTGCTACTTGCTAACACTTAATAACCACTCTCTGTATGCCAGGTACTATGTGAAGCACTTATTGTGTATTTTCTTTTGACCTTATGAATCTGATGCCATTATTATTATGCATTGTATAGGAAAGAAACTGGAGTTTAGATAATTTAAGGAGATTGCAAGTAAATGTTAAATCTATAACCCAGGGGTCTCTCTGACTCCAAATCTCATCTCTTAAATATGATATCCCTTTTTTCCTCAAAGTGTGATCTCTGAATTTTCTACTTTGAATCAACTAGGAATTTGGTTAAAATTTAAATTTCTGGATTCTACACTATTGCATCAGGATTTTCATGCTAGGTATCTGGAGCAGGAGATTCTGAGGCACGTTCAAAATTGAGAACCACTACACTACTATTCCAGAATTATTCAAGGTCCAAATAGCAGCTGTGAAATTTTGTTTCTATTTTGCATCATGTATTTTTCTTTGAAATATATTTACAAAAACACAGTTACTTATTTAAAATGAATTATACTGAAAACAGGGAGAATATATCTTAAATGCAGGTGAATAATAGTTTTCTGTGTCCCCTAATTAAGGATACTATAAAATCTTTTATTCATAAACTTTCACGCTAGAGATAAATTTGACAACAGGAAGAAAACTTGAGTCAATTGAACTTTTATGTATTCCTCTGCTAAAGTCCAGATGTTTCTGCCTTTCCAAATTCATATTTTGAAATGTTAACAACAATATTAGGTGGTGGGGCCCTTGAGAGGTGACCAGGTCCTGAGGGTGGAGCCCTCATGACTGGGATTACTGCCCTTGTAAAAAAACAACACGGAGAACTAGATTGCTCCTTCCCGCATGTGAGGACACAGAAGTTGGCATCTATAAACAGAAAGTGGACCCTCACCAAACTCCAAATCTACCAGTACCTTGATCTTGAATCTCACACCATCTAGGACTGTGAGAAATAATTTTCTGTTATTTATAAGCCACTCAATTTGTGATAGTCTTGCTATAGCAACCCTAGTGGATTCACATACCCTCTGTGCTGCATAAACTGAACAAACATTGCACAAAATACTTCTAGCATTATGATGATTTTATCTACCTATACATGTCTGTTTAATACCTTTTATTGGATATTCACACATACATATATTATATGATCTACTTCATAGTAATTTCAGGCCAGAGAAAAAGTCAATGCAGCTGGCACTCTATGATACCTTGTGAATTAAAATAAACAGACATCAATTTTTGTGGCTTTTGATCTAAGATATTATTATTTTAAAGATATTAACAATAGGATTGCCTGTGTTCAAGTTCTGTTATGCCTCTAACCAGCCATACATCTTTTAGGTCTTGGTGTACACAATTCTAAGCGGAGGTAGTGATACCATCTACCCTCTAGATGTATTGCATTAAAAGCATTAGAGAGTGCCTAATTCACATTAAGTAGTCAATGAATGTGGACTATTATTAGTATTATTATTATTCACAGAAAAAATAAAAAATGGGAATGGACTCAACAGGGTGCTAAAGTGGAAAGAATGTTAGAATGGTAGCATAAGAGCTAAAAGTATAACTAAATAGATAGTATGTACTCTGGGAATAAAAAACAGAGGAAATCTCTTTCCACTGGCGTGGGCAGGGATAACTTCATTAATGAGTTTAAATGACCTTGCAAACATTTTTAGGTGGAAAGAATGTACATTTGGAGTAGGTGTCCTCGGGGATGCACAAATTCAGAGATTTTAGCACTTCTTGGCAGAGAGGAACACCACATTGTGCCAGGTCTTGGAGATTTGAGGCGAGATAGTGCCAAGGCAGGTGCCATATAAGAAAGGAAACTTGGACACATGAGGAGAGGGCATCCTTCTAACACTAATTGAAGCTCAAGTCGAAGAGCAAGCTAGACACCCTGTTGTAGCTAGAAAATTGCAGACTGAGGACAATAGCCCTTTAAACAAGCATGTCAGTGTGTTCACGAAGGCAAGAGGCATAGTCACCTGAAACCACAAATCCTGCTAAGAAGAGTATTAATTGTTCTCCACATCACACAGACTATTTAGTTCTGTAATCAGTAAGAAAGAGTGAGCTTGGATTAGGATTCATAGCTTTTTGCAGGTAAATTTGGAATTGAATAAATAGACCACAATCTACAATTTTCTCCATGGTGCGGAATGCTAAGTAGATACAGTATTTAACAGTATGCAAATGAGTCAATGGCCTTGTGATGAGATTCCCCAGCAACAGAAAGCGCCTTTCTCCTTACAACCTCTTGAGTCTATCTTGGTGTTTGCTAACTCTGAGGAGTTCTAAAAGCACAAACAGGGTTCACATTCTGCTTTCAACGCCATAAACACACTTTGGAAAGGCAGGAGCAATTTTATAGCTGTATATACGTTGGGGAGAGAGCATGACCCTGGAGAGTTAGAGGTTTATCATCACTTTAAAAAATAACAGTTTGAAAGGAGTTGCACTAAGTGCCGTCCCTGCCTTTTACCTTATGTTTTTAATAGCTACCTATTATTGAGTACTTACTAAGGACCAGGAACTCTATTAGGCACTTTTAAAACTTTCTTTTAAAAGTAAAACAAAAACATAGCAAACCACACAATATTATTATAAGGCAAATGCCCTTTTAACTGTTGTCCATGTCAAAGAATGAAATTTGCTAACTACCCACAAGGCACTGTATATGTTCTGTCCTCTCTCTCTTTTCAAAAATAATCACTGTCTTGACTTTTACAGTAATCATTTTCTTGCAGTTTTTAATGGCTTGCCATTTAACTGTTCATCTTGAGATACTATTATTTAGTCATCATTTTTATTTTTCATTTATTTTTTTGAGTTGGAATTTCTCACTCTGTTGCCCAGGCTGGAGTGCAGCAGCACTCTGCTCTAGGCCACAACAGCCTAGACCTGCTGGGCTCAGTTGATCCTTCCGCCTCAGCCTTCCAAGTAGCTAGAACTACAGGCACGTGCCACAACTCCTGGCTAATTTTTTGATTTATCGTAGAGAAGAGGTCTTGCCAATTTGTCCAGGCTGGTCTGGAACCCGTGGGCTCAGCAATCCTCTCACCTCTGCCTCCCAAAGTGCTGGGATTATAGGTGTGATCCATTGTACCCAGTTGAGTCATCATTTTTAAATTGATGTCTTTTCACTCCAATTTAATCAATATGTCCTCTCCCTTGTCCCCCGTTTTCTTTTCCTTAAAATGAATCTATTGACAGAATTGAGTCACATGCCTTGTTGAGTTCACCCTAGGGTGGATTTGATGATGGTTTCATTATGGTGCCAATTTACATGCTCTTCCCTTCTCTGCATTTCTTACAAATGGGCAGTAAGGCCTTTGATCTGATGCAGCTTTGATTATCTATGGCAACTATAGATAATATTGCTATAGGTAGTGCTGAGTTCTTCTGTCAGAAGGCATATCGATGCTTAACAGATAGATCTGTTATTTTCATGGCAATTACAAAATGGTAATAGTTTAATTCTAGCCATTATTTTAACTCATTAACTTGAATAATTTTATATATAAGGAGATAATTCCTTTCACCTAAACTGTGGTTATACAATGATATAATTTCAAAAAAGGCGGAATCAAAATTTGATTATTTTGTTTTAATTTGATTTTTATGACAATAAATTGGTTGCCCATCATCCTCAGAAGGGGACCACTTAAGATTTAAATATATCTGATGAGTCTCTATCTGCTATAATTTTACCTTTATTGAAGCTCAATGTTTTCCTTCTTTGGCCAGGTGGAGCCATCTCAAGTTTGACTTTTGAGTCCTCTCAAACTAATAATCTTTGATACCTCCCATGTTAGGTCATAGCAATATAATCCAGGGTTATCTGGTACATTTGTTATATCGAATCTAGACTCCACCATTTCTCTAAGGAGCCCTGGTTTCTTTTAATACCACAATTTGGTTCCAAGTGATAGACATTGCTACTAGCATTGCTACATTTAGCAAATAAAGATACTGCCAGGCTCGGTGGCTCAGCCTGTAATCCCAGCACTTTGGGAGGCCAAGGCGAGTGGATTGCCTGAGCCTGCGGGTTTGAGTCCAGTCCAGGGAACTTGGTGAGACCTAGTCTCTACAATAAATCAAAAATTAGCCAGGAGTGGTAGCCTGCACTTGTAGTTCTGGCTACTTGGAAGGCTGAAATGAAAGGATGGCTGGAGCCCAGCAGTTCGATGGTGGGGTGGCCATGAGTGTGCCATGGCACTCCAGTCTGGGCAACAGAGTGAGACTCCAAATAAAAAAACAAAAAAAAGATACAAGAAACCCAGTTGAAATTGAATTTCATATGAAATAATAATAATAATAATTTTTGGTGTAAGTATGTTCTTCATGGTCCACTTAGGGTATACTTATACTAAATAGTTATTTGTTGTGTGTCTGAAGCTCAAATTTAATTAAGCATCTTGTATTTTATCTGACAATTTCTACTAAGTCAGTCATTATTTATTATTTTGTAGCTTGATGATACAGTTAGCATTACATGTTGCACACATTGGTTTTATGTAATTATTTCATTTTTGTGTCCTATTTGCTGATTGGCTTACAAGATCCAGGTCTTCCGGGAAGCAAGTACAACCAGGTGTGCAAAAGAGTTATTAGAGGGAATGCTTGTGAAGGAACAAGAGAGGATGAAAAAAACCAGGGATAGTCCTTAGACTGTGATGCAGCCTTGACTGCTGTGAAGGGTAAAGGGAAGACAGGAGAGTTAGAAGGAAAAAGTCTCAAACTGTAGCTCAGTTGTAAGAAATATTTGGGGTGTCCTCAAGTCAAAACTATCCAACTGTGGAGTCCCATGAATTCTATGAAGGTAACTGCTTCAACACATCTGCTATCTGCACACAATCATTCACCAAGAACAGAGGGTGGGAAGCACAGTCCCACTGCTAATGCTGTTCTATATTCAGAATGAGTCAATAGTGATCCCCAAGTCATAATTTTCATTTCAATTCCAAGGCTATATTTTTTTAAAGAAAATGTAGCAGGAAAGAGAGGCAGGACACCGAGGCATCTTGCCAGGAAGCAGTGTTTATTTGTGATGGCACCGGCTCAGTGGATTTGCATCCAAAGGCTGAGCCCCAGATGCAGGGAGGCATTGCCTTATATACGATTTCTTTACATTGTACCTCTTTATCATCCTTATAAGGTTACAGTTTGGCATTATTCATTTGACTTGATGTTTTGTAGCTCGATGATACAGTTAGCATTACATGTTGCACACTGATTGGTTTTATGCAATTATTTCGTTTTCGTGTCCTATTTGCTGATTGGCTTACAAGATCACTATCCTGTTGGATTCTGCCAAAAGTTTAAACACGTGGCCCACCAAAGTGAAAAGCCCGAGAAAAGAGTAGCACAAAGAACCAGGAAGTAACTTAGGTAATACAAGGAAATGAGAAGTAACTTATAAAAACAAGAAGCAGGGTAACTTATAAAAACAAGAAGTAAAGCAACTTATATAAGAAAAAGAAGTAATATATTTTCTTTTTCCTTACTTTTGCCTCTGCATTTCTGCTTTTGCAGAGGGGTTCCTACCTCAGAACCTCTTCTATTTGTGTCTTCTTTAATCTGCCGTGAGAATCATAGTTCTTAAAGCCTTAGAGATTAGAGAATTCGAACATCTCATACTTATTCTTTTACTTTTTCAAATATTACACACACACAACAGCTTATATAAATATGACTATGCTCATATCACCACCCATTGGGAATATCAAAAATATGCTTTTTGCTGCATATGCCATCCTCTTTCTCTCCCAATTTTTTTGTTTGGCTTTGCTATATCTACCTTGTCAGATCAGATAGCTATTTTGTACTCTTTCTCACTTAATACTCAATTCATCTTGATTCTACAGTAGCTAAATATGTAATCTTTACCATCATTCTCATGCTCATATATTTATAGTTCTATGCTGTTCACAGTAGTTATTAGTGACATATGGAACTGGACAATTAGAATGCAGCTAGTCTAAATATGGTATATGTTATAGGCATAAAATATTTACTAAACAATGCAAAATATCTCATGGATAATTTTCATGTAGGTTACATATTAAAATAATAACATTTTTAGTATGTCATGTTAAGTAACACATATCATTAAATTTTTCAATGACTTTTTACTTTTTTCAGGTGGCTATTAGGAAATTAAAATTACATGTATGACTTATTTGTTTGTACTTAATTGGGATGCTTCAATTATTTTGGTTTTCTGAAATTCATTCCTAGTAGGATCCTCAAGAAAGTCTCATGAGGACAATGTTCCTTTAGTAATTACATGTTGATATTTTTTTAAATAACGTTTATGCTTGAAATTCAGTTTTACTGGATAAAAAATACTTGGCCTACACTCTCTTTTCTCAAATATCTTAAACATGTTGCTTCATTTCCCCCCCCAAGACAAGTTGTTGCTGTAAAAAAGTTTAATAATAATCGAATATTAGTTCCTTTTAAAGTCAAGGGTTATTTTTGCTTAGATGCCCAAATGATTTTTCTTTTTCTCTTAGTTTTACTTGGTATTCATGGTACTGTGTTAATATTATCAGGTATACTACAAAATTTTTCAATAAGTTTAATTACTAAATTTTAATTTCAGGATGATGTCCTTAAATTAGTTTTTAGCATTCAGTTTTGTTTACTCTTGCCCATGACCTGTACATTGAGTCTTCTTTGCCATCTACAGTAGAGGTCACATTCTTTTGAAACCGCTTTATTTTGTTCTTTATGTCTTTTTGGTTTTTCAGCATTTTGCTCATTTCTGACTTGATTTCCCTTAGGTATTATTATTTTTTGCTTATTTTCTCTATTTTTTCTTCTAGATTAGTATTTATTTCTAATATGTTGTTTCTTTTATTTCTAATTTCTTCTTGAGTTCTATCCCTTTTTCTAATTCTGACTAATGTTGTTTTTTATGTATTATATGATATTTTTAATGTCATTTAGCTAATTTTGAAATAGTATGTTACAGTTTTGAAAATATTTTCAGCATGACATTTTTTGGCAGACTTATTTTATCAGTTGCAGAAGTTGGCAAACTTCCTGTAAGGTTCAAGACAGTGAATATTTTACACTATACAAGCCATATGGTCTCTGTCACAAATACTTAACATTGCCATTGTAGCATGAAAATAGTTATAAGAAATATGTAAATGAATGAGTGTGGCTATGTTCCAATAAAACTTTATTTATAAAAACTAGAAACTAGACTGGAGTTAGCTGGTAGGCTATAATTTGTCAATCCTTGATCCATAGAAATATTATTCTTTTCTTTCATCGTAGCAACTTTGCTCATGAGGCCAAACTTTACATGGAGATCAACCTTGATAGTTTTCTGTTGCTCATTTGTGTGTAAATTTAGGTTTTTTGTTGTTGTTGTTGTTTGTTTAACTCTTAGGTAGTTAAATACTCAGATAGGTTTTTCAACTTAAGGAGATAACTCATCTGTTGTTATTATGTAATGGTAAAATAATAATAATAATAATGGCTTGCGTTTTTAGATTTACTGGATGTTTACCTGGAAACAGATTTGTCTTAATTTTCTCTTTCTTTCATCTTCATTATCTCCATTCTGTTCAATTTTGACTCCATTTCTAGTAGTTCATCTTCAGTATGGAGTTCTGTTTTGGAAAGGAAGCTCAGTTTAAATAGTTCACAGGATCTAGACTGCTCTAGCCACCTAAGAAGTTGACATAGTCTTGTTAAAAACTACAAAGCATCTGAGATTTTACACTGCTTACTTTTAATGAGTTAACCTACCCATTTCACAGTTGTTGGTAAAAGACATGAGACTCTGGGCCATCAGAGACAGAGGTTATTACTCATAGTATGACAAGTATTATGAACTGGAGCACATCTGTGTGAGTTCTCCTTGTGCTCAAGTCCAAGGGGATGGTTAATTAGATGGATGCCTGTTCTCACAGTAGGTTGCAGCTTAAGAAACTTGAGCTTAAGAAATCCAAATATTTTATAATGGGAGGTGAGCATGCCTGTTCTTTTTCCAGAGCAAGATATAATATTTTTTTATATACTAGAGAGTAAGAATGCTTGCCCTTTGCTCCTGAAGGAGACTCTCTTGCTACGCTAATTGCTATACAAGTATTATTAAAAATGTGTTCTGGAACAAAGGTATTTTATTGCTAATAAAAAATGCAAGAACAGGAGAGACCAGTGGGAAATTGGCTCTGAACAGGGTCCTTTTCACTCACTATAGGAATGCACAAAACCTTTCTTAGTTCCACTGGATATTCTTACATTGTTTCACTGTGCTTTCTAGTGAATACCCATGGACTATTGTGGAGTTCTCTTTTTAAGTATTTTGGAATTATCAGGTTTGTCACTTGTCCTACTGCTTTATTCTGTTTTCTCCCACATAGATACCAAGGGCATCTAGGTATTTAGGGATTTGTACAGGTATCTAGTTATCTAGAATTGTTATAAATATTGTAATATTGGTTTTGATATCTTATTCTCTATCTAGCCTAAACTCATGCTGCCATCACAGCAGCCTACCTTCCCAAAATAACTCTTTTAAAGAAAGTATGCCAAGCCTGCATTTGCCTTTTTTGAAGCCCTCATTTTGAACATCAACTTTACTCTGCTATGATATAACTATTCCCTAGGATTTCATTAAGTTGCATAAGGATGCTTGGATCTCTTCCCCATTCCCCACACTGAGTGATACTAAGTAGTTCTATAATTTTAAGTGATGGGCCAGTGTTTTCTTTCTATAACGATATATATATATATATATTTTCTTCTTGCTGTATGTGTGTACCCCATCTAGCAGCAATTCCTTTTACTCTTTTCAAATATGTAGTCAAAAACACTAGTAAATCAGATAAACAAGCTTACTTAATATATATGCATAGACTATAAAGCAAAAATAACTATCCTCTGAGATTGGGCACAATCCTAAATGATTCTAGTGACCTTGTGTGCCTGTAGAAATTTAACCTGTATTTACAACAAAAAACATTTTATTCAATTTCAACATTTCCTCAGCATTTTTTTCCAGGATAGCTCCCCCTTCCCCAAGTTCAGTATTATTTTGTGTATTAGGGAAGAAATAAAATAAATTAAACATGATGGTGCCAATATAATTTTCTTCCAAATTCTCCTGTGAGTTGTCAGAATTGGAAACTCAGTATTTTACAACACAGAGTACCTGTTCCTGAGTAGTGGAAAATTTCAGTCTGATCTGACTTTTACTTAATGTTTTCAAGCTCAGCTTGTAATCCCGTGCTTTGGGAGGCTGAGGTGAGTAAATTGCCTGAGCCCGTGGGTTCAAGACCCGCCTGGGCAACTTGGCGAGAGCTCATCTCTACAATAAATGAATAAAAAATTAGCCGGGCAAGGTAGCGAGCACCTGTAGTTCCAGCTCCCTGAAAGGCTAAGACAGGAGGATCACCGGAGCCCAGCAGGTCAAGGTTGTGGTGGCCGGGAGCGTGCCACTGCACTCCAGTCTGGGCGACAGAGTGAGACTTCAACTCAAAAAACAAAAAAATATAAAAAGCCCAGTAGCATCAGATGGGTACTTATCCATAGATTAGAGAAATATCAAGACCGTATAATTCCTGCATGTCAAGTATAGAAAAGTGAAATATTTTAGCACAACAGAAGCAATTTATCTTCCCTGGGTGATCCTATTCAATAAAATAAATAAAAATACAACTCTATAGAAGCATAAAATTGAGAGAATGGGGAGAAGAATTTCTTTTCAGAGAACATTTTTTCTAAGTCTCCCCTTACTTAGGCAAGGAGACTGATGCAAACTCCTACCTATCACCACCACATACACAAACATGATCCCAGCCCCCAACAGGTTACATCTTCCTTAAGAATTTACAATGTAGTAAAAAAGGTAAGATATCACTTGTCACCATTAGAATGCTGAACAAGCTAGTACAAAATAAAGACATTAACTTTGTAGTGAGATAAACTCTATAAAGAGTTAATGAAGAAAACACTTGTGAACTTGCAATGGGAAAGGCTTTGAAAAGACTTGGGTTCTAATAGACCACTGACGTTCGGGAAAATGAAAAAATGAGTGGATAGCTTCTCCATGTGGAAGGATAGATGACCACTGAAAAGGAATACTCATCTATCCTCTGAGACTTTTGATGTCCTGTCAACATAGATTAAACACTCATGGCAACAATGCTGAGTCAATCAGATAGCTAACTAAAGGTTGTTTTTCTAGTGTTTGATTAGTATGAACTATTATATCTGTTATATATTCCTTCACCTCCTTCACTGACACTTAATGCCTAATTGTCAAGTGTAACAACGATAAAATATTGCAGGAAAAGATAAGCTTGAAGTTAATTGAGAATGTCAAATGTAAATCACTCACAGAGAAATGAGGAAATTACAATTTAGACTATGCATTCTCAAATTATGTAAATACATGGGAGATAACCAATGGCAAGAACAATATTTAGGACATAACCAATAGGATTTATGGTATTTCCATAAAAAATGTGAGACAATACACTCCAACATTTTCAGAATGTATTCTCTCAGCTTTTCCTTGCATTCTCTATTTTTCCTGTTGTTTTTCCTTCTCTTCTTTCTCTTTCTTCTTTGATTTGGGTAAAGATATGTAACTTTAGTAAATAATTAGGCATGCAGGATAGAAACTTCGAGACTTAAAACATTTCCTTACTATTCCAAATAGATATAGATAGGTGACAGGTAGACAGATAGATGCATGTAAGAAGGAATTTATATAACTTGCAATCAATCTATTTAAGCTCACAAATTAAACAAAATTAAATAATGTTCAGTAATGAAAGATGTATTTTAATGTGTCTTATTTCAATGTACATTGCATCCCATGATCTTTTGAAACTATTATTTGTATAATCTAAACAGATGACCCTATGTATTGAAAGAAATGGTTGAGAACCCAAAGTCTTGGCCTCAGGTTTCTTTGGAAATGATACAAGAATAAGTCCCAGTTGTAGAAATACAGTTGGTGAAAGTGATGCACGAGCCCTTTTAATGTCAGTGGATGCTCTAAGACCACTGCACCCAAATCTTAGACTATCTCTTGTTTTCAAGAGAAAAAATTATCAGGGAGTCTGCATCTAGTACTAAATCCTTAAAAATAAATTGAGTATTGTGGAAGTGTTATAAAATATAAAAATTCTCCCTCGCCTCCAAAAGTTAGTCAGGATCTCACAGTAGAGTTTTCTTTTTCAATTCATAAAAGATTTCCCAGAATGGGAAATGTACTTTGTGCTGTTCTGGGAATTATATAAGGAAAGAAGACAGGTAACCACTAAAAGTCAAAGTGGAAGAGAAGGGTCAGTAATAAAAAATTGATTCAGAACTATATATTACTTCTAAGGAATTGTGAAGATCTGTGGAAAAAATAACCACTAATATCAGTTCAAAGAGACAGTATCTTCTTTCTTTTTTGAAAAAATTTTACTATGCCAACATAGCCAATTCACTAAATGATTACTCTAAAAAGCAAAGAAGAAGAACAAAATAAAAAATACAGCTCCTTGTCGAGCATCTAGTAGGCAAACATAAAAGCAGGTAAATTTCTCACTTTCTTGAGTTGTTTTGTTGTTACAATTCAGCTACACACATATGGAGAAAATTATACACAGGAAAAATCATCTGCATTGTTTTACTGTCTTAACGCCCTTATATATGTCACAGAAGGGCTGTGGGTGAAAGAAAGATGTGAGGTGTGTAAATATAATAACCAAGGAGGCTCAGCAACACCGGACCTCAGTAAGAATGAACAGTTTGTCAATATCTTCAGGTCTCCAGTGAGCAACAAGAATGGCTCTCAGGATATTGCAACTCTGTCTGCTTCCACCAGAGATCATAATTGGGCTATGAATTTTTACAACAGGAAAGTCTTCCTGTCATAAGCAGAGATTGACAAAAAGTTTAGTTAATTAAATAACAAAAGGATCTTTGAATAGTATGAGTAGTGTACATGGATCACTTAAATATATAGTGCCTTTACTTCTTTCTTCTTTTTTTTTTCTTTAAAAATAAATGTCTGTTATAGTAAACTGGTTAGAGTTTATAAAATATTGTTTGTTTCTGAAGATTGCTCAGCATACTGGTTTTCTGCCCAAGGACATGATATGCACTTTGGGGAATTCAAGAAGCCAATTGAGGTGAGTGGAGGTGATTTGTAAATCGAAACCAAATGATAGCAGAAGATGTGAACTACAGCTATTTCTTCATCTGCAAAGAGCTAATTGGGCACATTTCAGGCCAAGTCTCTGAAGACACAGCTCATGAACTCTGTCTTCCTGATGCTGTGCTCATTACAGACACTCAATAGAGGACTGGCTAATGCTAGGGAAATCCTCATCAAGGTGGCCTTTACGTGACAGTGCAGATTTGCCTCAGGAAGGAGAGAGAAGAAAAGAAAAACATAGTGAGAGATTCTCAGCAGCTGGCTGCTTACAGAGTCCTATTTGCCTTATTCAATTTACCTGAAACTGAAGAGTTTGTCCCTAAATCCTGTTTCACAAAATCTCAATCTGCCACATCAGTGTTTAGCCAGGCCTTATTTCTTACTTGGTTGTTGTTAGAGTAAATTTTGGTTCTTTGGTCCTGTGTCTACTATTTGATGTGAAAGACTGAACACAGTACATGTGACCTATATATTTCTGGAACAACCTATTTTTCCACGGGTGCCCTAACATTCTAGCAATAATCTTGAATTAATTAAATTATTATTTAAACCTCAAAACATATCCTCATTTATTCACCTTAATATTTCTAGGTAAAATGAGATGTACTGCATCTCATTTTTAAAGAATCAAATATCAAGAAAAAAGACATTGTAGATATTCACGATGTTGAATGTGGAAATGTTTTTGAGTGACTTCAGAAACCCAAATAAATATATTGAGGAAGTAACATTGTGAGTTACATGTACATGTGAACCTGAAACCAGGATTTGTGGCAATACATTTTCAAAAGCAAGTGGTGGAGTCTGAATCCTAGGAACTCTTCCTGAATAAAATGGCCACATGTTGTAAGGTTTAGCCATTTATAACCCAAAATGAAGGGAATTTTGCTAGGTGGTCTCTCCAGGTCCTTTTCAGCCATAGAGCCTGATTTCATTCTATGAAAAATGTGGAAAACTTCCTTTATTGTTGTGTGTTATAAAATGTAATCCTGTCAATGAATTAGCTCATCAAAGATAATACATGAGAGAAAGTACTCAAAAATATTCTGTAAACCTTCACAAAACTTCTTTAAAATATATTTTTGTATTTAGGGATGATACTTTGTAAATACATTCTTAATTTTAATTTTACAAATCCTAAAAATATTATCAAGACAAAACTGTTACTATGTACTGATGTAAAACCAGAGAACATTGGAACATTAGGTGGATGTTTAGGATCCTTTGTGAGGTAATACATTTAACTATTGATAAAAAAACAAAAAACAAAAACATTCTAGTCACTCAACTGAATCTCCTGTGAAATTTTAAACACACACAAATAGCCACTTAGAGGACACTCTTTTAACTCATAAAAAATTAGGGAATGAAAAGAACTTAATGGTCACTCAGTCTAAACATTTTAATTTTCAACAGGTAAAAAGGTGAAAGCAAGAGGCAAATGACTTCACTCTGGCCTATGGAGCAAGAACACCAACCTGGTGACATCTAAGTCTGGTTGAGGTCCCTCTTATGTACACTGCATTTTGTAGACATTTTGTAAATTGGAATTTTGTGTATTTTTTCTTTTAAAAAAATAACTTATTATTGGAAATCATACAAAAAACAGAACTGCAAATATTATTTCCCAAAGTGTTTTCTAAAATTTATTTATTGGGCATTAAAACTTTTTCTTCAGTAAGAAATTGATTTAGAAATGAAGTAAAAATCTTGCATTATAATTTAAGTGCATTATATTTTTAAAAAGTCTTTCAGTTGGAAAAGTCAGTTTACATGTGATTAAGTTTTAATCTGCACCCTTAGCTCAGACCTCAATAACTAAACTATGATGTTCTTAGCTTGACAAAATAACAGCCCACCAAAAAAGACAAAGACTCAAATTAAATCAAAGAAGCCTCTTTTAATTAAAAAAAGTCACACATCCTTCACAGTATGTGAGTATATTAAGATATATATATATAACAAATTATGTCTTGATTTATAACCAAAGTGGATCTTAAACTGAATTCTGAAAATAGATCAAGTTCAACAGTTGAATTCAATCAAATAAGCAATCTTAAATAAAACGAGGATAATTCCCTCAACTGTATATGTATCCTGTGTGACAGAAATCTCTGTAAGAAAGTAAATTCCTTCGAGTCAAGTAGATTACCTAAAATGGAAACATAGTGAAAGGACGAATAGATTCAGTTAATCAACAGAATAGCAAAAATATAAGGTCAAAAACCTTTTCTCAATAATGTGGATCCCATCCCGCCCCCCCCCAAAAAAAATCACGTGAGGGAAAACTTGGATTGTTGGATTTACTAGACTACTCAGTAGTCATTTTACTGTTTTTTTTTTTTTAATTTGCTTTATACTTCTGCAACTAGCAAAGTTATCCATATGAAAAAGTTATTTCCACTGAAATGGAGCAAATAGGTCACTCATAGTAGGCATTGGAATACATATTTTTGACAAGCAAGGTCTCCCTTTACTCCAGTGCTATCTGTCTGCTAGTGATCATTGATTTATTTCTTTTAAAAATGCATTTAATAGGAAATGCCGTTGCAATTAATGTTCAGGACAACCGTGGTAATTCATGTTTAGAAACCATCAAGGCAGGAGCACAGTTGCCACAATCCTACCACAGCTTCTCGGCTAAGAAGTGGTCAGTTCATGAGCTGAGTGGGTCAGACAAGAAGGGAGCCAGTCCTTAGCCAATAAACCTCAACTCAACTCAGTGCTACCTCCTGCCCTATATATATATTCCTTGTCCTCTATGCTGGAACAGCCTCCCAATCCTTGTGCTGAATCCACTGTCATTTGAATAGTTAACTCGCACTTGCCTTTTCTCTGGTAATACCCAGCAACATGTTCCTGAGACTTGGAGACTGCGTGTAGTCCGTTCTGCTTTTAGGTGGGTCCTTCCTAGCAACCCAGAAAAAGCTGCACGCTAGTGCATCTGCATGAAACTGGTAGACTTTGTCTAGCATACCCACCCGAAATCATCTTCCAAAGAGCTACATTGACTCCTTTATTTGTAGCCAAGATCCAGGCTCCCAGCCCCCGCACCATAATGCAAGTTTCTGCAGACGGAGCCTTTGGTAGATTTGACTTGTTACTTAGTCTCTCCCCCCTACAGCTTCTTCTGAGCCTTACAGTGTGTTTGACACATAGTAGCTGCTCAGTAAACATACTTTGAATGGGAGAGAGCACTGTGCTGGGCGAAGGGAAGGCTAGAAGAACTTAAAATTTGAAGGTTTTCCTACACGTGTCCAGGAAAGAAAAAAAAAAAAAAAATGAGAATCAGATGATGATCGCTAAGGTGGTTGTTTTTAATCAGGCTTTAGGAATTCCAATGGTATTAACTAGGCAGTTAGGGGGGATCTGGGCTGGAGGCTGAAGGGTGTCCTTTGCCCCCGATCGGGAGGCACAGAGGCTCCGGGTACGATCTGAGACAGCCCCTCGGGTCCGACAGGTGTGGCCCGCCCGCTGTGGGGTTCCGGGGCTCTCGCTCCCCGACCGCCCCCTGCCTTCTCGGGGCGCTGGAGCATGCCCAGTGGCTGCGCTGGAGCCACCAAGGGCTTTGCACGGGCGAGCTCCGCTTCTCCGGGTTTTAGCAGGAGCCCGCGTGGGGCGGGGGTGCGGGGGGGCCCGCGGAGCCCGGCAGCCTCGGCCGGGAGTGGGGAGCTCGCGCGCCGCGCACGGCGCTCTCCCGCGCTGCGGTTGCTGGGGCGATGCTGGAGAGCGGCGCCCGGGTGCTCCACCTGGCGCGCTGAGCACCGCGCGGGGAGCCCCCGGGGGCGGGCGGCGGGGGGCGCGGACTGCGGTAGAATGCGAGCCCGGCTCCTCCGGCGCTGCGAGACGTCGCTCCAGCTGGGTCAGGCGCCCGGAGCCCGCCGCTCGCCGCTCCCGTAACTTGCCCCGCGGTCGCGTCTGGTCTCCGCGGCTCGCGACGCTCGCGGGTGGGGAGGACCGAGGAAGTGGGGACTTAGAGGGTCTGCGGTAGCCGACAGACGGATCCTGAGCGGCGGGCGCCTGCCGGGTGCCGCTCTCCTTCCCCTGCTCATCGCTCCCCTCCCCCCTCCCCGCCGCCGCCGCTCGCCCTTCCGCCAATTCGGAGAGCGACGGGCGCCTGTGACATGCGATCGCTGCCAAGTGACGGTCCCCGAGTCTGAAGTGCCCGCGAGGAAGTGAGCGCCACCGCGGGCCGCCGGCGATGACAGCCATGAAGCAGGAGCCCACTCCGGGGGCCAGGGCGAGCCAGGCGACGCCGGCGGACCAGGTGAGAGTTGGCGACTGCGGCCAGGCCCTCCCGGGAGGAGCGACTCCGGTGCGCGCTCCCCCCGCCTCTCCCCTCGGGCTCGGCTCCCACGCCTCCCTCTTCCCATCCTCCCCCCGCCCCAGTTCCAGGCTCGCTCCTGCTCATCCATGGACTCTGCAGGAAGTTAGAGCGTCGGCGCGCGCTCGGGGCCGGCGAGAGGATGCGCAAGGTGGAGAGCCGCGGGGAGGGGGCGAGAGAGGTAAAGGCGGGCGGGCCACCGAGGGCGGGAGGGGAGCTGGGACCCAGGCTCGGGGCCTCTCGGCTCCCTGTTAGCGCGTGTTGGAGGGATCTGCCGCGCTCCCGAAGACGCCCGCTTGCAGGGTTCGAGCCCGTTCTGCCCAGAGCGGGACGCTCGCTGACCAAAGCGACCCGAGTCGGCAAATGACCTTTCGGCGGGCAGAGTTGTTCCTTTCTTTTCTTGTTTCTTTTGAGGAGACGGGTGTGGGTGTGAGAGGGGGCTTGGTGGGGGTGTACCAGGCAGCTGTAGTCGCTGAGTGGAACGGAGCTTGGGGAGCAGAAAGGCATGAATTATTAAGGGAAGCCGGCAAGGTACTGGCTTCAGTGATTTGTTGGGTCCAGATGTGTGGGGTCTGCAGAGCTGAGGTGCCCTGTGTTGGCCGAGGGTTCTTTATTGCCGCCTCTTTTTCGTCCTTCCGCACCCGCCACCCCCTTTTTGTTTGGGTTTTTGGGGATCTGCAGCATGTCCGTACAGTGGATCCCCATCTCGTCTCTGTCGTGGATGCGGGTGATCTGGGAGTTCGGTTTCGCTTTTTTCCAAAGTTGGAGGGTCAGGAGCGCCGAGATGCTCCGGCGAGCAGGAGGGCAGCTGTGCTGAGCCAGTGGAGGTGCGGTCGCGTTTACATCCATTAGAGACTCTGGGCTGAGAGAGGGACACTTAGGTCAGCGGATAACTGCGGAGCTGGAGCGCTGGGTTAGGAGAGAGAGACGGGGCGCTTGCCCGGAGTGCGCTGTCAAGGCTGCTGGAGGCGTTCCTGGCAGAGATCCTTCCAGCCGATTGCTGGAGGTGGGATGGGGCGGGGGGGTGCACGCAGCTAGGCTCCAGCAGGAACTCAGCTCTATATACTGAGCACAGAGGGACATGTTAAGGGGAGCTGTCCAAATCGCCCAGGGGTGGCGGTTAGGCGGAGGAGACGATGCCAGGAATGCTGTTATTAATATTGCACCCTTGGTCATCTCTCCTGGCTGGTGGTCTCTTCTCTCCCCCTTTTTCTCCTCATTTTCCTCGCATATGTTTCACACAGGTGGTGGGAATTACTCAATGCCTTAAAGCTCCCTTTCCAAGGAGGGGAGAGAAAGGGAGTTGTGGAATGTTGCAGTTTTGTTTGTTGTTGTTGTTTGTTTTTTACAAAGCCTTTGTCTTTTTAAAAAACCATCCTCTTTGCTCCATACCTTGAAATTAGTATAAAAACACTGTATCTTATTTCCCTTCTTCTTATACATCTCACCCCCACCCCCAGCACACATCACCATGTAGAAATTGGTTAGCAAATGTGTAAAAATAATTTCAGGAGAGGGACATGGATTTAACATCCTCTTTCAGGCTGACAGCCCTTAAATTTCATTAACAAGCCGCCGAGCCTCTCTACTGCTCTTGGAATGATGCTACCAATAAGACTGATTAGTCAGGTGAGAGTACCCACGTGAAATCTTTGCTCACTAACCTGTGACACCAGCTGGTTACTTAAGGTGCTGCAAACAGTTCAGTAAGGGTGGAGGTGGGGAGGAAGATGCAGAGCAGAGCACAGAGAAGCTGAAAATGTATGTGTAAATAGTGGACACGCTGGATATGCACAGAAAATCCTTTTGTCAGAACTAATCTGGTGCTTGAAATTCATATGAAAAGATGGGCTCAAGCTCAAATCCATTTTTCTTGTTAGTGTGCATTTTTTTTATGGCCACTTCAAATATCCAGGGAGTGGCCACTTTGCAGAATTCTTGTTTTAATTGAGTATTTTAAAGTGACGTTCTGAGCAATGACATGATTTTAAAATGTCAGTGGTATGCATTTTATGCATGTGTTAAAATAAAAGTGATGGATTTTGCAAGGAAAATCAGACTGAAATATACATGGCAGCATCCCAGTGAGGGTTTTTCAAGTCCTCCCAGGAAATACCTATATCTAGTATATTCTTTGTTCAAAGGTTGACATATGAAATGATGGCCACATAATGTGGGTGATTGCTGTGAAAGCTCAAACTACTTTGGGTAAGACTACTAAGTTATTGTGAGCAATATTAGTCATTATGGTTTAATTCTACAATTGTCACACAGCCTTCATGCAATATTAGATAAAATACCTTCAGAAGGATATGATTCATTTCGCTGATTTTGATATTTTATTTAAAAGATTCATAAATTTAAATAAAAATGTACCCTTATGAAATTCTACCTAGCAGTTAAATAGGTGTCATGCTTCAGCTAATCAATCATCATGTATTGATTTTGAATGATTTAAGCTTTTGAATGTTGCCAAAAAGGACTTTCACTTTCCTTGGCAAAGACTTTTATGAAACCTCAAAGATGCTCTGTCCTGAGACCATCAAACACCTACTTCAACTCACAGCCCACGGTGGAAGACCACAGTCCTTCCTCTGAGTGAAAGTGGTTATAACCCAAATAATTTGGTTTCGGTTATAGTCCTGTAGAGGGCTCAACCTCTTTGTTCTGATCAGTTACTGTCTTCTGGCACCGGTGCCATGACAAGAGGACATCCTCTCCCTCTCCAGAGAGCAGCAACAACAAACATAGCAGAGACTATATACTTTTATTTATTTATTTATTTATTTATTTTTGAGTTGGAGCCTCACTCTGTCGCCCAGACTGGAGCGCAGTGGCCACTCCCAGCCACCGCAGCCTCGACCTGCTGGGCTCCGGCGATCCTTCCGCCTCAGCCTTCCAAGTAGCTGGAACTACAGGCACGCGCTACCACGCCCGGCTAATTATTTTATTTTATTTTATTTTATTGTAGAGATGAGGTCTCGCCAAGTTGCCCAGGCAGGTCTTGAACCCGCGGGCTTAAGCAATTCACTCACCTCAGCCTCCCAAAGTGCGGGATCACAGCCTCCCAAAGTGTGGGCTGAGCCACCAAGCCCGGTTGAGACTGTATATTTTTATTAAAATTAGGAATCACTGGACATTTTAAAAACCATTTTAGTAATCTTTCTTTTAAAGCTTCATTGATTAAGCAAATGTTTGCAGTATTTATTTTTGTTGTTTTCATAAACTCCCCATTACAAAATGTTTAAAACTAAATGCTTTGACATGAATAGATACAGTCATTTTCACTTAGCATGATTAAAATCTCATTTTACGTACAAGGGTCCAAGATCTTTTATGGCTAATTGCAATTTATTATTATTTTTTAAAAATCACTTCCTGAATGCTTGGTTATTGGCAGAGTGCTATTCTTAGGATTGATAAAGTAATATTTATTGAATTAATATTTTCTATTTGGTTTTCCAAAGCAATTTTTAAGTGGGCCCTGCTGTTATTCCCATTTATGGATTAAGGAAGTTAAGCAATTTAGCCAAACTTGTCTTCATAAGTGATAGAGGTGAGACTTAGCCAGGAGCTTTTAGGTCTGAAGTCTCACCTTTTAACTTCTAGGCAATCACAATACAACACATTCTCATTATAAGAATGCTAAATAATTGCAAATTGTGTGTATGTGTGTACATGCACAAATTTTTTGAATATAAAATGGATGAAAATTTTGTTTAAATCTTCAACTATACATGTAAATAATAGCTTTTGAATTTTAAAAGTTAACTTAATATATTTTCTATTGATTTAAATAATATTTGAAAAACAAATACATGCTTATAAATACATAGGAAGTTTTTTTTTTAAAAAAAATCTTTGTTTCATTTGCCCTGATGATGAGAAACGCTCAAGATTTGTTCATTACATTTTTTATAGTCAATTAGACAAGGTTTAGAATTTGCTCACATTTCCACCAGGTGGCACCCTTCTGCTGAATCCAATGGGTAAAAATATTGCCTAAAATGCTTGCTGTCCTCTCAGCTCCAAGAGCAAAACAAAAATGATCACCCCAAACCAAACAAAAACAAAAACAAAAACAACCCTATTTTCTGTAATACAAATAAAAAATATACTTTTAAAATCAACATTAGTTATGTATTTCTCTTAAAATTTTTTTTTAAATACATTTGGTGGGAAACCAACCTCTTACAATTCAACATGTGGCAGCCTCTTAATGAAATAATTCATGATCAGAATCGGGATAAATATGTAATGTATAAAATGTCTTCTGCAAAATATCCATTGTACATTTGATCTTTAGCTAATGTTAAACCTAAAATGTGTCAATATAGAAATTGGCATTCAGTATTTTTATTTCACCTTTGGCCTAGCAAACCATATTAAAATTTTCAAATGTATGCTTAATGAAAAATTGCAAAAAAAAATTATCCTTCCATGTATGTCTTGCTGATATATAAACATGCCATAATTTGGTCAATAAACAATTGTTTTTAACACAGAACCTTGAAAATCGCTTTTATAAATCATGTTGAAAAGCTATATTTAATAAAAAATGTATTACTTTTCTTCTAATCACTTAAGATATAAAACACTATATCTGATTGTGGGAAGAGTTCTATATAATTTTGTTATAAAAATGATTTAGTTTAAATAAAGGTGTAAAAGTCTTATGATTTAGGAGACAATATATGTTTCCTATTCTTCCTTAATTTCTTATTTTATACATGCAAATATCATATAAATATTAAATATGTAATACAATATATAATATAAATATTTTAAATATAAGGCATTTTATCTATTGCATTAAGAACACACCACAAAATATCCTTTGCACATTGAAAAAAAGATTAAATTACATAAAACAATTAAAGAAAATTGTAGTATTAAATATTAATGCTGCATTATCTTATGAAGCACATTACGTTGGAACAAAATACTGAAACCAAATTTCTCTAGACTGAGTGAAAATAAAGAAATTTCAAAATTTCAGTTTTTTGAATTATTTATGATTACAGAATTTTTAAGCTTTAGTACTTATACACACATTTAAATGTTATTTGCAGTGTACCATGTAGCTAGCATACACAGTGCTAGAATGTTGTGACTAAGATTGTGAGCTTTTGTGCTATCAACCAAAAATATTTATCTACTATTTTTTATGGGTTTTGCACTGGAAATTACAGATTCAAGTTCATAGCTCAAGTCCACCAAAAACCACTTTGTTTTCTGGAAAGGATAACTCAATTTCTCTACTTCATCTGTGAATAAAGGTGACTATAGGTCCTTTTTACATGTTTTTAGTATGGATGAATGAGATATCACGTAAGAGTTTTTGAATAAAGCCTATTACCTACCAAGTCCTCTTATTAAATGTATAGTCTGGCAATAAAAGCCTAGACAAAACTGAAAAATATAAAAAGAACTTAGAGAATTATTAAGCTACCTACAGCTTGTCTATTATTTTAATATTTTTCAGACTATCACATTTTTCAGCCCATAGCTATATGGATACACATGAGTTTGTGCATGTGTATAAATATTATATTAATAGATTTGGACCTCAGACCTAATTTGGCAGGCATCCAGACTTCAAAATATTATTAGAGCCTGACTTTCATTCAATCAAAATTGAACAGTAAAATCTTTCACTGTTTACTCTGTAAGGACTAGGCTGAAAGTAAACTTTGGCTAATTCTCACTAACAGTAGAATTAACTGCTGAATATGTTGCATATTGTTTTCAATGCAATTCAATTCATAAGGTGATCTGCATGAGAAAAAGGATATTTAAGCAAAGACAAATGGAATTTATAGAAATATGTTAGGGGGTGAGATTTCAGTCAGTGTGGCAGGAGAGTGTGCAAACCCCGGGATCCCAGGGTGTGTTCCCCTACTACCATGGATTGTGCCATGGATTGGACTAAGTGTGAGTCAAAAATCTTTTTCACACAAATTTTCCTATGGTTATTCCTACACAACATTAAACACACTTCGGTTCTTGAAGTTCCACTTATTTAAAATTACCTCTCGGCCGAGCTCGGTGGTTCAGCCTGTAATCCCTGCACTTTGGGAGGCCGAGGTGAGTGGATTGCCTGAGTCTGGGGGTTCAAGACCTGCCCAGGCAACTTGGCGAGACCTCATCTCTACAACAAATCAAAAATTAACCAGGCGTGGTAGCGCACATCTGTATTTCCAGCTACTTGGAAGGCTGAGGTAACCAGGAGCACGCCACTGCACTCCAGTCTGGGTGATGGAATGAGACTCCAAATTTAAAAAAAAAAAATTACCTCTCTATATATTTATACTTGATAAGACTTATATGTGTGGTAAATAAGTTAATGTACCACTATAAGACATACATCAACCAAAACAGTTTGGAATTTTTTCCATCTGAAGACCTATATAAGGTCCAAAAAGAGGCCAGATAAATGATGATGGAAATGTAACTTTCTTCATAAATGTATGTCTTCGTGTAAAGTTAGAACAGTTTCTGCCTAGTGAATGCTGCCCCAAATCCAGGAGTCATACTGCTTACTATTGATTATTCCCAGCACTCTTGTGTTTAAGTTTTTATTGACCCGATTTCTGGCAATAACCAATCTCTGTTTACATTATCCTATCTAGATAGCACCTGTTCTCTAAGGCTTTTAAACTGACCATTTGCCTTCCCTTACCTGGTAGACAGTCCTGTCATCGATTACATATTAACTTAAAGACTGCTTGTCATATCCAGGATGGTAGAGAAGTGGGAAGTAGGTTCAGTGGGAAGAATGGGACATGTAAGGGGAAGTTCTGCAATTATAGTTTTATTTTTGTTAAGCCTTTTTGAATTCTTGGAATGTTAGGCACACCCATATGGAATGATAAATGTAACACTCACTTCCAGACTAAGCACAGAGAACTCACTTTTATCCAAAATTGATAAAATAGATATTTTATTTTTTATTTTAAAGATGCGGGGTACAATTCAGGGTTAGGTATACAAATGGTCATTGTACAGGCAAAGTTTGGGCCTCACTTTGGTCCCCACTTCACCTGGTTTGAAATCAGGCACCCATATTGATGAATTATGCATTCTCCTATCCCCTGACAGTGTCCCACTACTGTCAATTCCTTTCTTTTCTTTTCTTTTTTATTGTAGAGATGAGGTCTTGTCAAGTTGCCTGTGCTGGTCTCAAACCCGTGGCCTCAGGCAATTCCCTCACCTCAGCCTCCCAAAGTTCTGGGATTACAGGCTGAGCCACTGAGCCCAGCCCAGTCCCTTTCTTATAGTATTATGATAATTGTTCAGGGTCCATTTATGAGTGAGAACATATGGTACTCAGTTCTTTGTTTCTATGGAAAGTGACTGAGTATTTTAGACTCTAAGTCCATTCAAGTTGCAGTGAAGTTGATAATTTTGTCCTTGTCAATGGCTGTGTAATATTCCGTCATTTATATGTACCACATTTTAAAAAGCCAATCCACTATTGATGAACAGCATGGTTGGTTCTGTGTTTTTGCTATTGTGAATAATGCTGCCATAACATGCATGTGCAAGGTCTTTTTCATGGAGTGATTTGAGTTTCTCCGGGTATTTTCTAGAATGGGGATTGCTGGGTGGTATGGAAGGTTGGTTTTTAGGTCTTTTAGGAATTGCCACACTGTTTTCCATAGAGATTGTACTACTTTACAATTCCACCAACAGTGTAGAAGTGTTCCCTTTTCTCCACATCCTCTCCAACATCTGTTGTTTTTTTAATTAGTGATGATGGCCATCCTGACTGAAGTTAGGTGGTATCTCAGTGTGATTTTATACTTTATTTTTAACAGATATGTTCAATAATTGATGTGAATGATACTCCTTTAATGCCTTCTACAAAATAAAAAAAAGTTTTCTTTCCAAGTTTATCCCATCATAGTTTATTCAAAAATTATTAAAATGGTCTACAACATTTTTGCAATTGCCAGATGATTTTCAGATTTAATTATTTTGGCGAGGAGGCAACCCGATATAGAGTTGAGAACAAAGTCAAATACATTTCAGATTGAGTCCTTCCACTGCCACTTACTAGGCAATTTATAAGCCGACCAAAACCATTCTTTAATCTTGAAAAAGGAGAGAATGGTAAGAATGTTGCAAATTTTAGAGACAATCTATGTGAATGGGCTTGCACAGGATGTGTTTCAAGGTAGGAATTTAATCAGTATTTTTATTCTTAATGCTACCATGCTTCTAGATTACCTCAGAAAGGTATTTTATTCCTTTACAAATGTAAGTTTGCATTTATGCTCATGAAAATGTTGAGTGTGTGTGTGTGTGTGTGTGTGTGTGTGTGTGTGTGTGTACACCATTATCAAATGTGCACACACACGACATACATACATATTCTTATGCTCTGGTTTTTTGCATTTAGAGTACTACAAGGCATTGGATAAAAATCAATTTGTGACAGCTTAACTGATGTATACTATTTTTGGATGATAAACGATATGTTTTCACAAAAGTCTTAGGATCTTGTTTAAACTCTTCATGATTTAATTATCCTCTTTCCAGAAGTTTGGCTCCCAGAAACAATTGACTTAGACATTTTTTGAATATGGAAACTGATAATAAATTGAGTTGAAATTTAAGAAAAGTTAGTTGAGTACATAACCAAAACTGACTTTACATTTGGGAATGTTCTCTAGTCAAGCTGTGTACTATCTGACTTTAATATTATTGTAATTTATTATACTTATTGATTTCCTCAGGTCAGAACAAAATATTATGTATCAGGTTACAAGATAGCAAATGAAGAAAAGTGAGAGGAAAAAGTCATTTTATTTTTTTTATCTCCATGCCCTTTTTGATTCCTAAATGAAGATTCAATTTCTTATTCTGAGAGACTCTGTCCTGAAAAACAGAAATGTGACAAATCTGAAGCACATAATTGAGAACTTGAATGGCAGGCTCTCTTATGATTTATTGTCAAATAACGGACAGAGAAACCACTTGAAGTTGGATTGATAATGCATGTGCAGGGGTAAGTAGTCCTTTCTTGTTATAGGAACGCGAGTTTACTTTTGGCAAGAGGAATTGAGTAAGTGGAAACTCTAATACTCACACTTCCATTAATCAAATCTTACCTCCAGGAATGGTTTTAATATAAGTTAATGAATGCAAGACATGGCCATTTTTTCATTTCACATGTTTTGAAACAAGTACTATATGTCTTCATAAAGCAACCTTTTAAATCAATGTTTCACAAACTTGCATAATGATTCTTCTCTCTTAGACAGAATTGAAGATTAGGAACTAAGGCAATGTTTGAACAGAAGTAAAAAATGTATCTTTTTGAGAGAAAAAAATTCAAATTCATGACAAACATCTCAAATTTAGAAATAGATCATTTGTTTGGCTAGGTTAGCCTAAAATTTAAATTTTCTAGGATCTATGAATTTATGAGTACACTTTTAAATTGTACTTCATTAGCTTTTAGAAATTTTAATGGGAAATACTCTTTCTCTTCTATGTTCCTTTTCAGAGTACTGTAAAATAGAAGTGTTTCAAGAAATAACACAAGCATATTTTGAGCCATAACCAGCATCTCCATGAGAGTTATTTCTTTTCTCTGATCCTAGGAATTATTTTTCCTACTTGACAACCATAATTGCAGTGACAGGCATAGGTGAATGGAACTTGGAGTATGAAGCAACCCACCCTCCTTCACATCTATGAAGGTTGCTTATAATTGTTCCAAAATGAGGTTTACCCAACTTCAGGCCACCTTGGTATTATGAGTGGTTTCTTCTGCATTTGTTTCTCTTTACAAACAAACTTTTGTTTCTCATAGAGTCAGTGTTTCTGTGTTACCAGATGACACTTTTGGTTCCACTGTCTCCCTTTGCATCAGTGCAATCTCCAAACCCAAATCCAGTTCCTTCCACTTATCTACATTTCTGAGAGCCATTCTGTGTCCAAGAGTTGATTCCTCACCTGTGGAAATACTTTGACACAAAAAGCCTCTCCGCCTTTCTAAATTATTCCCTTCAAATAGCCATGACACCATGAATAATGATAACATTTTGAGAAACCGTTCAGTTTCCTGAATTTTACACCTTTATAATCAAAGAAGGAAACAGCAATGGAGAGGTGAACTGACTGGTCTAAGGTCACACACAGTTGGTTAGAATTAGAAGCAGAACTTGAATCTGAGTCTCCGTATATATGGTCCTTTTGATTTCTCCTTTGCAGTGTATTAGTTCTAAGTCAGTGGTCCTTAGGCTTTTGGCACCTGGCCACAAGACATTACAGAAGAGCATATGCATCTTCTCCAACTTGCCATGGCAAGATATCACCCTGGAGCCCTAAGGCCATTCTGAAAGTCAACTGTGAAGTCCACTCCTCCAAGGAAATAACAGCCTCTCCCGCACAAACAAGTTGCTTTTCTTAAGCTTCCTCTCTTCCCTCAACATGGCTAAGCAACTATTGATCTCTACAGTCAGCATTTGCAACTGCAACTCCATAGCAACAGAACAGTACTTGGATAATCTCTCCTAAAGGAGAGATACGCTTTAGAACTCTGGAAAGTATGCAGGTGGATTTTAAACCTTTCTTGGCCAGTTAATACAAACAACAGACTTTTGATTCACTGGATTTCCTGGCAGATACAGCTTTTCCAGAACCTGTGAGAATTTTTATTTCTAGACCGAGTTGTCAGAGTACCAAGTTCCAATACCCAACCTAAGAAGTATTTATATGCCAAATAAATAAATTCATGTGAAGAAATTTTGAATTACATACAATTCTTTTTAGTGAAAAGAACTGGGGCTTTCTCTTCATTTAACAGGACTGTAAACCCTAGCTTCGTGACTAACTAGTTTGAGCAACTTACCCAGTTTTCCTCTGAATCTGACGTTTCATCTGGACATGCGATGATACTTTATTTTGCAGAATTGTTATGAGGATGTGCAATGAGATAGGTTTATTATTTAGGAGGGAGAGAAAAATGATGATGCTTATTATTTGTTTAATATATACTGGGTTGCTATACCGAACATAGGCAGAGTGGTGGAAAATCAAACTTAATAGTAAATGGTAAATGTTGAGGTTCCCAGAAGTTGGGCATCCAACTTTAAAGCACCTTTCTTGTGTATCTGACTAAATCAGAACTGTAAGGGGTCCTTTCATGTTGAGCGTCTGTGTTGATTTGTATGGAGGTTATATGGAGTCCTTCTGGCTTCAAAGCAAACATGGATTAGGAGTTGGTTAAGAAAATATACAGCATCCATTTTCATATTCCTTATGCAGAGAAGCAGACAAAGTTTAGATTTTGAAAATGAAGAACTGAATATGCATTGACTTTTCTGAACTTTTTTTCCCCAACTCATGGTTGAATTTCATCTCATGCTTATAATATATTCTGCATTTGGAGCGCCGCTTCATATCTTCTCAGAGCTACAGTTCTTGAGCTGTAACAGTGAATCCAAAAAAACTAATATGGAATCACAGATGGTGCAAATATTTGAAAATAGGTAAATACAATCTAGGATTAGCTGCTGGGGCGCAGAAATGTCAGCTTTGCATTGCTTATTGGTCACACAAGGCAATTTTAGTTAAGGAAAACCCGGGACCAAGCCATCATGATATAAAATTGCTGGCTTGGAGTTGTGCAGCATAACAAGCCCCTAATTGTTACATAAACCTCAAAACGAGTCACTCTGTAACAAGGAAAAGGTATTTCAGAGAGGTCACAAAGCACCAAGAGGTTGTACAGGGGATAAAAAATTAAGCAGATATCATAACATGTTACTGTTGTACAGTACCATCTGCTGATTTCCATTTACAGTCAATTTTTAAGGAGAGATTCATTCTTACGGGCATGCTTGAGGTAGGCACACATTAAATGACCTGAGCAGGGCAGCAACAGTCAGGTTACCAACATAAAATCTGCAGATGGTGATTATCAGTAACGTGCACTGTGGGCTTATAGTTCTGACTATGAGAGTTTTAAGGAATAAAATTTGATTTTCTTTTGGATTTCTCCCTTTCAGATGTGCATATCTTTCAAAAGAATCTTAAAACTGACCATGTGATTAAGTCACCTGGTTTACTGATAAGACAGTTGAGAATGGCAAAGGCTGACTTGATCAAAATTGTAAGACTGATGAATCTGGTAGATTAGAAACAAGGTTAGGGCTTGATTGAAGGAGCCCCAGGCTATTAATCAGAATCATAGAAATCACCTTTAGTTTTTTGTAATGACGTCACTAAAGAAAATGTGGAGTAGAATTAAAATGAGGAGGTTCCACCTCGTTTAGGTTTTTATTTTGTAATTTAAATTTTAATTCTTTTCTGGATGGTGGGCTTATTTATTTTTAGAACGGGGTGGGGGGTCTTGCTCTGTTGCCCAGACTGGAGAGGAGTGTCAGAAACATAGCTCACAGCAATCTCAAAATCCTGGGCTCAAGCAATCTTTCCACCTCAGTCTCCAGAGTAGCTAGGACTACAGGCACATGTCACCACACCTGGCTTATTTTATTTTATTTTATTTTATTTTTAAAATAGAGATGGGGCCTTGCTACATTGCCCAGGCATGTGCCAAACTCCTGGTCTCAAGTGATCCTCCAACTTTGACCTCTCAGATTGCTGTGGGAGCCACCATGCCTGACCTGGGTAGTAGGTTTATTAAGACTAAATGTATTATCTGGATTCTCTCTGGAAGCAATGAAGTTAACTATGTCATGGTTTGGATAAAGTCTCAATTTTCTGCAGTATCTCATTTCTCAATGAATTAGTGGGGGGTTGGAAGACCTGCTCCAGATCAGAGATGAAGATCTATAAAACAGTACTGATCCCTATCAAATAACATGTTTTCAAGTAAAAAAAAAATAACTGTCATAGAAATATGTAGTGAACATACGTCTAGGATTTAACTCATTAATAAAGGAACCATGAAGATGCTGCTAATGATAGTTCAAGGAACATTTTAGGAAGGGAGATTTATATAATCAGTAGGAAAAAGAATGGCTTACAAAGTTTGCAACATTAAACACAAAACTGGTTATTAGTCAACAGGGCATTTAAACTGTAACTTTTGCAATTGTATCTTATAGCAAACAGTAATTTTTCAATATTCATTTATCTTCTACAGTGAACATCAACTTAATAGATGCTGGGCCTATGTAAGCTAATAGTGAGTCAAAGTAAGGTATATTCTTTCGAAATTATATAATCTTATCTGGGCTGATTATATAATGCCCTAGTGTGATACTGAAAGGAAAAACATGTAATCATACTTAAGTTGTATTTGTAGTTTTCAAAAATTTCTCTGAACAGTCCCCTCCTCAGAAAACTTGTACAATCTGAGCCTATACTTGATATATCAGCCAACTTCTTAAGTAATTTTATTAAAGCTTTCTACAAGCCCTACTGCACCTTCAGTGTCAGATTTGATTCACCAGCAGTGAGGTCCTGGAATACAGCCAGTCAGCCAACATTGCTTGTCGGGTTCATCCCAAGAAATTGGTGCAGGTGTCTTTGAAGGCTAGAGGAGAACAATTTGGTAATCTCAAATAGCTCTTCTGTGGAGAAGATGAGATAGAATAATTGCACACAAGGAAGTGAAAAGCCAGTCTTGGAGGATTTAGCAAATTAAGGTTCAGATCAAGTAGCATGGTGGTAGTTGTCCCTGGAAATGGCTGCTTTCAGGGATGCCCTTAGGGAGGCGAGATGAGCCACCCACACAGTCTGATTTAAGACTTGTCATACATTTTCCTTCCCTTGTGACTCACTTTCCTGACTGCCAGTACTCGGAAAAATAACTCTTCCCAACCATCTACATAGATCTGAAATTTCACCATGACTTCTTTTGTTATTTTAACTTGTGGCTGAGCAGGAAGTATCAACAATTTATGTCTAATTTGTATTTGTTTCTTTCCTTATGATTGCATGGTGTGCTCTGTCTTGAGACCTGATATTTGGGGGCCAATAAAAATGAATGTAAGGAAGAAGACATGGGAGAAAACAAACTTGAAAATGAGGCTAGGACTCTCAAGAGAGATTAACTCTCTGCATGGTGGGCAAGTCACTTCCCTTCCCTTGCTTTAGTTTTTGCATCGGTGTTAAAAACAAAGTAAGTGTACACGCAAATATGAGTACTGTGTACAAAGAGTTTCATGAGTAATTTTGGGTTTAAAAAATATATTTAATTATTTAAACTTCATTTCCTAAAATGTATTTTACTTTCTCATGGAAAAGGCCAGAACTATTACAAAGTATGACTTTTGAACTATAAAAGGAAAATAATTTCAGTGATGAAATTTTTTTTATTTTTTTGAGTTGGAGTCTCACTCTGTCGCCCAGACTGGAGTGCAGTGGCCGCTCCCGGCCACCACAGCCTTGACCTGCTGGGCTCCGGCGATCCTTCCGCCTCAGCCTTCCAAGTAGCTGGAACTACAGGCGTGC
>CAUYQG010210658.1:0-30508 GCA_963574415.1 Tarsius wallacei | reverse complement strand
ATAGCCACGCAGGTGTACCAAAGAGCATGGCCGGGAAAGAAAGGCGGGGCTGGGCCCTTGCCCTCAACTTCCTCCAGACTGCAATGGCTGGCTGTGTGCCAGGTGTTCTGTGGGGAAGACAGCCGTCCCCCATGAGGGCTGCCGGCGAAGCCTCTGTGATTGCTTGTGGTCAAGCCTGAAAGATCACACATAGGGCTTTGGCCTGGAGCCAGACTCGTCACAAATTCTAACCTGCATACAGGCATCTTGCCGAAGTAGGAGTGAGGCCGGAATTCAATTCAAGCTTTGCTGCCAAGCAGTGAATCCTGGCACCTGGCTGTGTCCACCCGCAGGAAGGAGCACCTTTGTCTAATTCACACGAAGGTACCATATGGGCTTTTGATGACCCTGCTCATATTAACAGATGCAAGAAATATCTTACAAAGGCTTCAATCAATGCAGGAGAGGCATGTGATAAAACTCAACACCCGTTTATGATTTAATAAAACAAATTAATAAATTAGGTCTGGAAGAAAATTAGCTTACCTTAATAAAGTGTATCTAAATCAAACCTCCAGCAAGCTCCATATGTAATGGTGCAATCTTGGAAGTGTTATTTTAAAAAAGTCAGAAATGGCCAGGCTTGGAGGCTCAGCCTGTAATCCTAGCAATTTGGGAGGCCGAAGCAAGTGGACTGCCTGAGCCCGTGAGTTCAAGACTAGCTCGGGCAACTTGGTGAGACATTGGCTCTACAATAAATTAAAAAAAAAAAATTAGCCAGGCATGGTAGCATGTGTCTGTAGTTCCAGCTACTTGGAAGGTGGAGGCGGAAGGATCGCCGGAGCACAGCAGGTCGATGCTGGGGTGGCCATGAACATGCCACTGCACTCCAGCCTGGGCGACGGAGTGAGACTCCAACTCAAATAAATAAATAAATAAATAAATAAATAAATATTAAAAAGTCAAAAACAAGACAAGGATGACCACTACCACCACTTCTGATCAGTATTGTATAAGAGGCTTTGTTTAGTGCAGCAAAATGAGACAAAGAAAAATACTGTAAACATTGCAGGAGAAAAAACAAATCTGTCATTTGTCACAGACTACATAGTTTATGTAGAAAATACAAAAATAATCCAATAAAATGAGAGTTTAGCAAAGTTTCAAGGTATAAGATCAATATATAAACCAAGGATACCATCTACAACATTGAGAAAGTCGCAATGTACCTAGAAACATATAACTTTAGCTGTGCAAGACATTCATAAGTGAATTGATAAAACTTGACTGCCCAGGTGTGGTGGCTCACCCTATAATCCCAGCACTTTGGGAGACTGAGGTGAGAGGATTGCCTAAGCCCATGGTGTCGAGATCAGTCTGGGCAACTTGGCAAGACCTCATCTCTACAGTAAATCAAAAAATTAGCTGGGTGTGGTGGTGCGTGCCTGTGGTCCCAGCAACTTGGAAGGCTGAGGCAGAAGGATCACCTGAGCCCAGCAAATCGAGGCTGCGGTGGCTGTGAGTGTGCCACTGCCCTCCAGTCTGGGTACAGAGTGAGACTTCAACTCAAAAAGAAAAAAAAAAAACTTGACCAAAATACATAAAAAAGACCTAAAATAAATGAAAGGCATATTTGTTTGTGAACAGGAATAGTGATATTTTAAAAGAGATCAATTATTTCCAAATTAATTTGTAGATTGGATTCTAGTTAAAATTCCAATTAGCTTTTTATAGTAACTGACAGTTACTTTTTATAGTACCTGTCATCTATTTGGGAGAGAAAAGATCCAAGAGAAGCCAAGAAAATTTAAGTCAAACAAGGTTAAGGGGCTTCTGCTCTGAAATATCAAAATGTAATATCAAGATGTATTAGTTGGGGGTGACAGTGGGGTACAAAAAGACAGACAAGTAGACCAAAGAAATAGAAAGAGAAATCTAGTAATCTGCTCATGTGTGTATATAAATAATGTATGACAGCATTCTGTCACAGCTCTAGAGGCCAGAAATACGAAATCAAGGTGTCTGCAGGGGCATGCTCCCTCCAGAGCCATTGGGGGAGAATCTGTCCTTTGCCTCTTCTAGCTCTGGTGACTGCGAGACATCCCTTGGCTTGTGGCTGCATCACTCCAATCTCTGCTTCCCTCTTCAGTCTTCACGTGGTCATCTCCTGTGTGTGTGTCTCCTGTGTCAAAACTCCCCTTGTGGGCTGGGCTGTGGCTCATGCCCTGAACTTTGGGAGACTGAGGCAAGAGGATTGCCTGAGTCCGGGGGTTTGAGACCAGCCTGGGCAACTTGGCAAGACCTCGTCTCTACAATAAATCAAAAAATTAGCCGGACGTGGAGGTGTGTGCCGGTAGTTCCAGCTACTTGGAAGGCTAAGGTGGAAGGATAGCCTGAGCTGGGCAGGTTGAGGCTGCCATGGCCATGTGAGTGCCACTGCAGCATTCCACCCAGGGTGACAGAGTGAGCTCTGACTAAAAAAAAAAAGTGTTTTCTTAAAGAGAAAAAAATTAAAATTCCTACCTTACACCATATAAAATACTTTAAATTTTTAAGAAAATATCTATCACCTCAAGATAGGGAAGAATTTCTTAAACATGATACAGAAAACACAAACCAAAAAGAGAACACTTGACAGATTTGACTATGGTATAATTTAAAATCTAGCCATCAGCAGACATAACCTTTTAAAAGGTGAAAACCAGAAAGAGATAGTTTTAAGTCACATAATAGACAAACTTTTACAAATCTGAAAGAAATAGAAAACCCCTGGGGGTGGGGGGGATGGAGAGTAAGGTACACGGATAATCAATTCACAAAAGGGAAATGGAATTTTCAGAGAAGCAGAAAGAATGGTTAGGAAGTTACATTAGGTCAGCTCTGGCTGCCCTAATAAGGCAGCACAGACTGTGAGACTTAAACAACAGAAAATCAACGCGTGTCACGGTTCTGGAGCCTAGAAGTCCAAGATCAAGGTGCTGGCAGCTTGGTTCCTTCTGAGGTCCCTTTTCTTGACTTACAGATGGCCTTCTTCGCCCTGTGTCTTCATATGGTGTTTCTTCTGTGTGTGTCTGTGCCCCGATCTCCTCTTCTTATAAAAACACCTGTCATATTGCATTAGGGCCCACCCTAATGACCTCATTTAACCTTAATTACCTCTTCAAGGAGCCTATCTCCAAATACAGTAACATTCTGCACTACTGGGGGTTAGAATATTTGAGGAGACCCAATCAGCCCATAACAGAGGGTTCACCTAAGTATAGAAACATAGGAGTGGGGTGCCAGTTTTCCAGATCTACACTGAGGATGGTATCCACAGGTTCCCACAGGCTTAGGGTAGGAAGGAAAGAGAGAAATAAAGGATGATTGATACATGTGGGCTTGAGCAAAAGGTGGATGAGGGTTGACCCAAAGGCATTCCTGCTTTGAGATCGAATGGGAGAGGAAGAGCCAGAAAGAAAACCTTAAGAGAGGATAGAGAGGAAAGAGAAAACCAGAACTTGTAGGATCATGGAAGCTGAGAGAAGAGCCATCATCAAGTTCTCATGATTCTATACTCAAACTCATCTGATTTCCACCCTATGCTGATATCTACCCCAGTCCCACTCCAGGGAGAACCAGGCAGCGGGAGCCTTCTTCCAGGGACAGGCACAGAGGAAGCATTGTCTCAGATCACAGAGGAACAATAATAGAACCCAGTCTGCTCCTTACTATCACCATGTGCTGACAGTTCTAAACAATGTGGGCGGTTTATTGGCCTAAGTTCCAAATAACTGCAGTGCTTATCTGAGCTTCAAATGGGCACTTTCATATTACCTATCTTTCACCAACCCTTGTCCATGGAAGTTAATTCAGAGAACTCACAGTGACACCACGGCTGCCTCCCATACTCAGTTTGCAAGCAAGTTCTTAGTGGTTGAGAATTATTCAGGCTCATTTTGGGTGCAGTTCATGTCTTCCCTCTTAAGATAATATGTATTCTTGGGTTTAAACAGTAGATTCAGAATAAGCCAGGAGAGTGTTGTGACTATAAAGACCACGAAATGGAGCGTGAGTTACTATAATTATGACATTCTCTGTGACCACTTGTGTGAACGAGAACAAACTATATGGTATATTTTGTTTGATAGTTTCCTGTTAGTTCATGCAGGAAATATTTTGCCGAATTTGAATATCTTTTAATTAAAATTTGTTCTTTTTTAACAGTGTTAATTGTTGTTCAACTAAACAATAAATCTAGACATTTAAATGATTTGGAGAGAATAAAAGTTTATTTTCTTGGCTTTTAAAAATAGCATACATCTATTATGTATATATTATAGAAATATACATATTATATATATATACTAGAAAATGTAATGAGAAGAAAATTTAGTGAGAACAAGAGTCGAAAGAAAACATAGAAAACATAAGAACTCACAGTAAGAACACTCAGAGACCATGAGTGTTCTTAGACCACGAAATGGAGCGTGAGTTACTATAATTATTTTAGAGTATTTTATTTCACTATTTTTTTCTGTTGTCTTATGTTTAATAGATGAAATCAATTTTGTGTCATGTTTTTTCCTAACTTTTAAACATAGGCATGTCCTAAGCCATTGCAAAGGCTCTCTCTCTCTCTCTCTCTCTCTATATATATATATATATATTTTTTTTTCTTTCTTTCTTTCTTTCTAGGTGAGAACGCAAATGCAGTCCCCCACTACCACAGATTATGCAGTCAAGTTTCCCACATTTGGGGAAATTGCAGGGGTTAGCACATCTGGAGTGCAATGGATAAGCCTCACTCTGGGAAAACCACCTTTGTGATCATGGTATCTCTCCTGCCAGGTAAGTATAATATTTATCTTTAATTTTTATTTTCCTCCATTCTCTTAGACCCCACTGGGGTAAAAGACAGGCTCTGATTCAAGGTTGGCACTTGAACTGGGGAAAATAAATCTGGGTTTGGAGGTACTGAACAAACACCTGCAGAGGCATGTCGTCGTAAGAAGGCCCTGGCAGGAGCTTGAGAGTCCAGCCCTGAAGCCCACTGGGAAGACCCCACCCCCATCTGGGTTTCCATTACACTGGCCCTTTAAGAAAGGGCTATAACTCAGGAGAGGCTGGGGCCCTGGTCTCCTGGGAACTGAGGGACAACAAAAGCAACAGAGATCTGGGGGTGAAGTGGGGACCCTCTTGGCTGGGGCGGCACACACAGAGGCAAATCAGGTAGAGCAGGGACTGGGTGGGTGGCTCACTCCTGTCTCTGCTGGCCCCTCTGTCTACCCAACCTCTGGTGTCTCCCACCTTCCCCTTCTGGTCTGGCCCTTCCTCCACAGCCTTGGCCAGCCTCTGGCCTCTGCCTTTCTCTCTGTCTCTCTTACCATCATTGCTGCAGGAGGTCTTCACTTCTGGAAACATTTTTCACTTGTAAGAGTTTGTTTTCTGGGATTTTTAGGTTAAAAAAATCAAATATTCTCCTAACAATGGAAATTTGATCTCATAAGATTTCTAAACTTTCCAGTTTGGATGTCTTTTTTATCTCATTCTGTTACCCAGGCTGGAGTGCAGTGACACTCTCACGACCACCGCAGCCTCGACCTGCTGGGCTCAGGCGATCCTTCCATCTCAGCCTTCCAAGTAGCTGGAACTACAAGCACGCGCCACCATATCTGGCTAATTTTTTTTTTTTTTAAATTGTAGAGATGAGGTCTCACCAAGTTTCCCAGACTGGTCTCAAACCTGTGGGCTCAGGCAATCCTCTCACCTTGGCCTCCCAAAGTGCTGGAGTTATAGGCGTGAGCCACCGCGCCCTGCCTGGATGTCTTTTTGTTAAGTTGCCTTTGCTAGCACCTCTAGAAGATGGCAAGTACTAGAGATACTGGAAGACATTCTCGAATGATCCTGAGTTGAATGTGGTACCTCTGTGTTTCCCGAGAAGTATGGTGTGGCGTTTTGACTATTTAGATCCTTAAATGAATTTGCATAGAGTTCTTTTAGGTATGAGTTGGGCAAAGAACATATAATGATGTGTCGCTTTTTGAATTCATGTTAATGTTTTTTAAAAATTTTTTAATTTATTTTTATTTTAAAATTGTGGGGTACAATGAAGGGTTAGGTATACAAATATTCATTGTGCAGGTACCCTTGTTGATGAGGTGTGCCCCACCTTCCCCAGGCAGATATAGATTACCATTAATCCCACCTCCCTGCCCCCCTTCCCGTGGTTTCCTGCTACTGTCAATCCTTTTCTTATAGTATTACAGTAGTTGTTTAAGGTCCACTTATGAGTGAGAACATGTGGTACTCAGATCTTTGTTTCTGTGAAAGCTCACTCAGTATTATAAACTCTAATTCGATCCAGGTTGCTGCGAAATTCATGATTTTGTTCTTCTTAATGAATGCGTAATATTCCATTGTGTATATGAACCACATTTTTTTAAATCCAGTCCTCTTTTGATGGGCAGCACAGTTGGTTCCATGTTCTTGCTATTGTGAACAATGCTGCGATAAACATACGTGTGCAGGTATCTTTTTGATAGAGTCTTCCGGGTATATTCCTAGTAGGGGGATTGCGGGGTCATATGGAAGGTCGCATGTTAATGTTTATACTATAATAGAATTGGTCTACCTATGGTTTGCTGTGAAAACTTTGGTGTTACTTCTATCCTTTTTTTTTTTTTTTTGAGTTGGAGTCTCACTCTGTTGTCCAGGCTGGAGTACAGTGGCACGCTCGTGGCCACTGCAGCCTCCACTCACTGGGCTCAGGTGATCCTTCTGCCTCAACCTTCCAAGTAGCTGAAACTACAGGCGTGTGACACCATGCCCTACTAATTTTTTGATTTATTGTTGAGATGAGGTCTCGCCGAGTTGCCTGGGCGGGTCTCGAATCTGTGGGCTCAGGCAATCCTCTCACTTCAGCCTCCTAAAGTGCTGGGATTATAGGTGTAAGCCACTGCGCCTGGCTACTTCTATCCTTTTTTTAAAAAAACTTTTCTCCCTCCCCCCTTATATTATTCTATATGATCAGTATTTCTTTCTTTTCTTTACTTTTTTTGAGACAGGGTGTCACTCTGTCACCCAGCTTGGAATACCATGACATAATCCCAGCCCACTGCAGCTTCGACCTCCTGTGCTCAGGCTATCCTTCCACCTCAGCCTCCCAAGTAGCTGGGACTACAAGTGTGTGCCACCACCTCCAGATAATTTTTTTTGATTTATTTTTTTTTGTAGGGACAGTGTCTTTCTATGTTGCCCAGACTGGTCTCAAATTCTTGGGCTTGAGCAATTCTCCTGCCTCACCCTCCCAAAGTGCTGGGATTATAGGCATGAGCCACCATGCCTGGCCTAATGTTTCATTATTAACCAACTTCTCTAACCTGCCAATTATTTGGGAAAAAATTAGCATTTATTGATTTTGCCTCCCCCCACACTTTAGAATGTAACTTGGGGTTCCTATCCTAATTTATTGTGACTAAAAATGCTTTTGTTTTTACATTCCGTAGCCCTCCTTTCAAGATGTATATTTGTCTACTATGTTGTTGCTCTGATTATTTCAGTTAACTCAATGTTTTAAGTATATTAAATGTTCATCATGAGGACTCTTCTCCCATGACATCCCAGCTTGAGTCATTTATTTCAGTTCATCTCTTGATGTTCTAGACTGTATCCTCTAGTAGATTTCCAGGAAGGATCACGAATGCCAAAGCCTAACTCAGAAATATCTAGTTAGTTGTGCCACTAACTCACAAGTACACCAAGGAGACAGTTGTTAGATTCTTATCAAGGAACAAAGGTAAAAACAAGTTGAGGGTAAAGGATTTATAAAAGAAACAGGGGAGAGGAAAAGGGGTAGAGTGCCAAGCTAGGAGGAGTACATTTTGTTTTTCTAATTAAGGTGATTAGTTGGAGGCTGTCCAAGAGGCCAGTCTGGGCAATTATTCTGGAATAGATTGACTAGGTTAATAGAGGAAAAAATTCCAGTTATTTGTGGATTTTATAAAACGTCTTGAGAGTTCAACTATGCAGGACACGTGGCAGGCTGTCTCCTCACAGTGTCTGTCAGTGGGTTCTTGCGTCTCCACTGACAGGCCAGGATCTCTCCATTTCCTCAGCAGAATTTCTGTGAGAGAAAGACTTCCAAGGCAGGCTCGAGAATATCTTTCTATTGCCATCAGTTTCCGCAATATTCTAGTCTTAACATTTTCCCTTTAAAATTCTACTGCTATTTTTCCATTGTCTTCTTGCATACGAGTTGCTAGGAAAATCTGCAAGCCACTTAATTTTTTTCCTTTGAATCCTGCCTAAATCGTTAGAGTTGTCCTTTTATAGTACCCAGAGAAAATATTTTTACCATAATCTGTATCAGCAGTTTAGTTATGTGTTTATTTTCTAGAGCTCCATTTCAATCTAGTAAATCATTTGAAACCGTAGATTCATATTTTCTTTTGTTTGGAGAAAATAGTGTTGCATTTTAATTTTTTTTTTCCTGCTCCATAATTTTGTTTCTTCCTCACATACACTAATTATTCTTCTGTTGGATCACCAGTGCAGGCCTCTGTATTTATATTTTTTCTTTAGCTGCTTTCATCTCTTTGGCTTTTTCTTTGAATTCCGTATGTGGAGTTTCTCATGTCTGAAAGTGGCTTTTATTCACCAAAGACTTCTTGTCGCTATTTAGATTTTAAGTTATATTAAACTCCTCCCAACCCTCCCAAATGTCAGTCTCCCCTCCCCTTACTCCCCATTCCCAAGTTGCTAGGACTTAGAAGTGTGCACTATTCCTAGCTAATTTTTTTTTCTTTGTTTTTTCTTTTTTCTTTTTCTTTTTTTTTAGAGACTAGCCTGGGCAAGTTGGCAAGACCTCGTCTCTACAATAAATAAAATATTAGGCAGGCACATAGCGCACGCCTGTGGTTCCAGCTACTTGGAAGGCTGAGGCAGAAGGATCGCCTGAGCCCAGCAGGTGGAGGCGGTGGTGGCCATGAGTGTGCCACTGCACCCCAGCAATCCAGCCTGGGTGACAGAGTGAGACTCTGACTCAAAAAAAAAAGTTATCAGTTGATCTTTTCAAATAACTAGCTCTGCATTTTGTTGATTTCCTCTACTGTTTTCCATTTTATTGTTTCCTGCTCATTTTATATTTTTCCTTCTGCTTTCTTTATGTTCATTTTGAGCTTTTACTTCTGATTTAAGTCTTTTCCTTTTTTCCTAATATATGCATTTAGTTCTGCCCATTTTCCTTTCAACACTGCCTACCTGTGTCCCACAGATTTTGTTATCTTCTATTTTGATTTTCATTCCATTTAATGCATTTAAAAAATTTGCCTCAGAGTTTCCTCTTTGGCCGATTATTATTATTATTATTATTATTATTATTATTTTTGGTTGGAGTCTCACTCTGTCGCCCAGACTGGAGTGCAGTGGCACACTCCCAGCCACTGCAGCCTCAACCTGCTGGGCTCTGGCGATCCTTCCGCCTCAGCCTTCCAAGTAGCTGGAACTACAGGCGTGCGCTACCACGCCCGGCTAATTTTTTGATTTATTGTAGAGATGAGGTCACGCCAAGTTGCCCAGGTGGGTCTCGAACCCGCGGGCTCAGGCAATCCACTCACCTCAGCCTCCCAAGGCGCAGGATTACAGGCTGAGCCACCGAGCCCAGCCTCAATACACTTTTAAAAATGCTTTTTAACTTTTCCAAAATAGTTACTGGCTAATTTTCTTACAGAGAAAGTTCCTTAGACGCACTTAACATATGGTTCAAAGTATGTGTATTTTTCAAGAACATATTTGTTGTGGGAAGGTAGATATATCATACATCGCTTTATAGAACCAACAGATTTCTTCTTTAATGAACACTTGAAAAAATAAGGCCTAGTTTAATGTTGCAAAAGGGAGTTATTACCTTCAGAAATCTTGTCTCATTCTAGGGAGAAGAGGTAGGAAAGCATTGCAGCCAAGGCTGATGTGTTCAACAATGATCCTTACATTTATTAACTCATGGGATTGTTTGAAAGTTTTTAAACTGAGATTTAGGCAAAGAAGGAAGTGAACTTGGTTTTTAACCCTAATTTTCTCTAGACCATTCTTAGGTCAGACTAACTGGCTCCAGCTGCAGAAATTGTTCAGTGTTAGATGAATATATGAGAACAAATTTTGTGTGCTTGGTGCTAAGACAGCTTCTCCCACCAACTCTTACCCTTCTCATTAAAAAGAAAAAAAAATTTTTTTTAGAAAGCAGGATTTATTGAGAGGACAGAAAAGCTCCCACAGTGGGAGGGAACTCGAAGGAGTTGCCCCCAAAATTTTTTTAATTGTTCCAAATATATATTTATATAAACAAATGAAGTTGAAAATGACATATGGTCTCCTTTTTATATCAAACATAAATAATATGCTAGATAGTTACAAAACATCTGGAACTTTATTATTTTAAAATGTTAAGATATGGAGGGGCACACCTCATCAACAAGGGTAACTGCAAAATGAACATTTGTATACTGAACCCTGAATTGTACCCCATGTCTTTAAAATAAAAAAATTAAAATTAAAAATAAATAAATAAAATAAAATATTAAGATATAAAAAGAAAACACCAAGGCAAAGACATAAAATAGAACTAGAGAGGATGTTAATACAGATCAAATCAATCCACTTCTTATGGGGCGGCCACAAAGGTTGGTCTAAAACTTTCTTCTTCTTTTTTTTTAGTCAATATTTTCATTTTATGTTTTGTTTATTTTGTTTTAAAGATGTGAGGTACAATTCAGGATTAGGTATATAAGTGGCCATTGTACAGGGAAAGTTTGGGCCTCCCTTGGGGCCTCACTTTGCCTGATTTGAAATCAGGGACGCTTATGAATGTTGTGCTTCTCCCCCTCCCACGCCGGCAGCATCTCACTACTGCCCATCCCTTTCTTAGAGTATTTTGGTAAATGTTGGGGGTCTGCTTAGGAGTGAGAACATGTGGTACTCTGTTCTTTGTTTCTGGGATAGATCACTGAGTACGACTGACTCTAAATCCATCCAAGTTGCTGCAAAGTCCATATGTTTGGCCTTTAAAAAGAAAACCTTAAAGGATGCTTTCGCTTCCTCAGTTCTGTGCCTGTCCTTGAGGTGCTGATATGCCTAATCATTACACTGTTCAGTCCACACTCACTTAGTATGCTCCTCCTGGTGTGGGGACTCTGCCTCCTTGATCAGCAGGCAAAAAAATCAGACGTAGGCTTTTGACTCTGCAAAATGGAGACGCCTGTTCTATCTTTAATTTTTTTTTTTAAATGCCGTTGAAGAAACTTGAAACTAAGATGTCTAAGCAAATGGGTGGAGGTCTGAAAATGATACCATTAATGGTACTGATGATGGATGAAAAGGAGATTGCAAGCAATTTCTTCTTCAATTCTTAACTCCAGTCAATCACTTACCAGAAGAATTAAACTGGCTGAACTTTAAAACTCTAAACCAAATCTTGAAAGTAAGTGTATTTCCCAAGCAGCATGGAAAGCAAAGGAAGACAGAAGAAAGTACTTTTAAAAATCATTCTCCGTTCCTAGTACACCCCTTCACTTATATTGCCCATTGCCTTTAAAATTCTTGCATGGTGTGTTACATTCCGGTGCTCCCGAAATTTTAAAATTTCCCAAGAAAGAGTTTCTTTCTTCCAGTGCCTCACAACCCTTTTAAACACCAAAGAGCTTCGGGTGGAGAGGACAAGCTTGTTCTAAAGGAGACCCTTCTCAGCTTGCACAGGACAAGCTGTCGAGACGCAGCGAGACCGTTTGTCATATTTATCTCACTTGACGTTCGCTTTCTCTCCTTGTAGCTACCTCATCCCTGAACTCCCAGCTCCAGCAGCTCCAGCTCCAGCTCCAGCAGCAGCAGCAGCAGCAGCAACAGCAGCAACAGCCCCCACCGCCAAGCAGCCAGCATCCACAGCCAGCCCCCCAGGCGCCCTCGCAGTCCCAGCAGCCGCAGCCCACCCTGGCCCAGCAGCCGCCACCTGCCTCCCAGCAGCTGCCAGCTCCTCCGTCTCAGCTGCAACAGGCTCCTCAGCCCCAGCAGCACCAACCCCACTCCCACCCCCAGAACCAGAACCAACCATCTCCAACCCAGCAGAGTCCAAGCCCCCCACAGAAACCCAGCCAGTCTCCAGGGCATGGCCTGCCTTCGCCGCTCACGCCACCCAATCCTCTACAGGTATGCTCCCCGTGCTCCCGTTCTCCCCCAGGAGCACAGAGGTCCCCTCTGTGGGGTTGTGCCATCCCCGAAGGCAGAGGGCCAGCAAAACGTAGCAACCAGTTCTGCAGCGCCTAATTCAAATTGATCTCTTAGACGCAGGGAAGAGGAAGCAAATAGCAGGCAGCTGGGGATGCATGTAAACGAAACAAATAGAAGCCCACTGATGTTGCCCTCCAAAGGATAAATGTTATCTGTTTCCTTCTGTGAGAGGCCAGCACTATAAGTGCACTTGTAGCCTGTAATAATTCCATTTTATGATACTTTTTGAAGGCAGCAAAGATAGCATCCAATTAAAATTATTACTAGCACAGTTTTGTAGCCCCGTGGAGGACCGCATCTACTGTCCATGAAGCATGGTGGTTATTTCTCTATATTATGAATACAACAGTGTCTTACCTTAAGTACTTTGTGCTCTTTTGTTTCTATTTTTCTAAAGACTCTCTAGGGTTAGGAGGGCAAAGAAATTTAGCCCCAGTCTTATGTCCCAGATTCCAACCATTACTCCGCAGACTAACAAGTACTCTAAATTCACGCCAAGAGCCTCAGCAAATATGCATCTTTATAAAATAATAAAACTTCAATATATTTACTTTATTACTGTGAGGCTGAGGGCATCAAAAATAGATATTTCAAGCTAATCATGAAAACTCATTTTTAACCTGCCTATTGAGGAGGAATGAGAGGCATTCAGGAATATGTAACTTTAAACTTCAGAAGAACATTTTTAACTTAGGTGCCTTTAAAATAAATTAGCTTCAAAGCATAATGACTGTGATGTCAACATATCATGCCCAGAAATTAATAACTCAGTTGAGTCGTGCATTCTTTGACTTGCATAATGATGTTTCCCCCAGTGAGATTTCAAATGACCTTGTGTATCTGTAGTACCATGACAAAGTTCAACAGTGAACAGCCTAGCATCCATTTCAAATGCCAATTCACCCCCCACTTCCTTGGTGGCAGGCATGTACCTCTCTCAGTCCAGGCTTCCCCTACCTGAGTATGACAATAGCGATGGCATCCTTGGCTTCTAAGTAGCGAAATACACAAAATTAAGACAGATTGGTACACAGAAAAGCAGGTGGGCCAGAGACTTGGCATTTTAGAACTGAGTTTGTTGTCCCATAACTGTGTCTCTTTAAACCTGGATTCTCAGTAGTGGCTCAGCATCTTCCTGGAAATGAAACATTTGAGTGAGATGAGTATTGTGTTTTTCTGGCCAGGGCTACTTTAAATTTGAACATTTTCCTGAGTCACATTTGAAGCTGTACTTTTACAAATCGTACAAGGGTGAGACAATGTAACACCTTTGACAAGGTTCTGAAATGAGTATGACCCAAAAAAGTCTTCATTGTACACTTGACATCTTCAGAGTAGGTATCATCACATTTACAAAACGCATGATTACAGCAACCCTAATGTTTGCAGCATTTGGAATTCAACTCTATCATTCCTAATAACTAGTTTAATGCTTTTGAAAAACCGTTAAATGAGCTGTGCCTATAGACCATGTGACTAAACACATCCTACAATCTAGGCACCAAAATAGGTAAATTACCAAAGAAAAAAACTTGCCCTGCCCTGAGGGATAAAATTACTTAGCTCTGCCCCCCAGTGTTGTATGTATAGTACAGCATTCCCTCCTGTTAATGAAAGCACTGAGCTCTGTGGACATCAGCCTTCCCTGAACACTGTCAGCATCTTATAAATCTTTATTGGCCAGTGAAATCCCAGTGTAGACAAGCCCAGTTGAATTACCGTTGACAGGACTTTAGATGAAGTGACCACTCAGTCTCATGGAAATAAATTCTCTTAGGAGAATTTCCAGAAGTTCTTGTAACAGTTTCCCAGGGAAATCCAGAGGGTGTTTTGTTTTGTTTTCGCAACAAATGAAGGTGCACAGCCACATATCCTTCTTGTAACTACTGAGAGAATATTCTGATTTTTCACTATTGGAATTTTAACTTATAAATGTAATAAATACATTTAGGATACATGAAAATATAAAGTATCTACTACTTTAATTTCTGTGGATGTAATGGATGACCACCAAAGGAGTGACTTGATACAAATTTGTAAAATATTACTGAGCAGGTATACAATTAATTTGGAATAAATCTATGTCAGTAGGAATGAAAGGAATTTTTTTCCTTAACTATAGGCATGTGTCAAGAATATGAAGAATTTTATGGTCTAAAATTTTTTTCTACACTAGCTGCAGGGTTTTTGAGTTTGTGGAATGTGGCATGTTTGAACTTTTTAAAAAGAAAACTATTTAAAAGGAACTGCAAAGATATTTAACTCTCAGAGGTAATGATCTTTATAAAGTGTTTTTGTTTGAAGATTAGTAAGGGAATAAAGATCAACTAAATTCGTATATGACAGCTTATATTTCATTTTCCAATTCTTTATTTTCATGTGAGCGTTATCTTTTTACATTATTCAAAAACTGAGAGATATTAGTTTAGAAATATAAAATGTAAATTATCAGGGAAAACCAGTAAATCAGAAGTGTTTTTCTGTTTGTTTGGTTTTTGGTTTGGGGGATTTTCTGCCTTAAAAAAACTTTGAAGTATAAAAATTCTGTCATATCTTTAGAAAAAAAGTAAAAGTAAATTGTGTAGGTATATTTGGGTAAGATCATTTCTCAAGATGAAAAAACAATTAATAGTGCTGGTAGGTAGTAACACTCTAGACAAAAATTCTCCAAATAGTGCTTATCAGGTTTTTCTGTAATATGGCAGTTTAATTTTATTTCACACTTTTACTCAGTTTGTGAAACGGATTGCATTACAAAACCAGGTTGTTGTTTCAAGCTAGATATGAGTCCCTTCAGAAAAACCCAGGTAGGGTAACAACTTTGTTAATTTTGATCACTCAGTGTTAAAAGGAGGTCTGGTGGTTTCACGTGGATCCTAGCAGCTGACCTAGTGCCTGGAGGTCTATCTTTAGAGTCTCCACTGAGACTCAAGACTCGCCCTCCCACAGCTTCACTCTTGCCCAAGAGGCCTGAGGAAAGATGTTCTAAACAGGGAACACCAGTGCAAAGGTCTTCAGGGGCCAGGAGGTCAGTGTCCATCAGTAGTCTTGGTTGTAAAACATAAAATTAAATTTATAAAAACAGTATGTGGAACAAATAAAATGCACTTGTGAGCTGAATTTAGCCCTAGGTTTCCAGGATGTATAGCATACCATACTCCTTATTTCTGCTCAAAGCATACCATACTCCTTATTTCTGCTCAAATCTGCTAGCCATAGGCTGTGGCTGAATCTAAAACTAGAAATATCGAGTGTGTTCAATAGGAATAGATCAGAAACATAAATGGAAGCAAACTTTTATGGGGAAAGATATGATCTTCTTGTTTCTGGGTAGGAAAAACATACTATTTTAATTTCAATGTATAATTGTGTCTGAGTAAAGACACCATAAGCACAAGAATGGTGAAATGCAGGTCTCCTTTCTATGACCTTTGAGATGGATTTTCTTAAAAGTGTCCCTTGGGAATTTTTATTTGCACTGCTAAGATTTCAGGCACTTTGTTAAAGCTCTGATGTACAGATATTTACTTGTGAGTGGTCGGGAGATGCACTGGGCATTGTTAGAGCCCGGTCATGGTATAGGTTGGAAGAAGGTAACTTGAGAGTTTGAGGCCTCGTTCTAGTTCTAACCCTGCCTCCAACCAACTTACAACTTTAGATAAGTCACTTTAGATTGCCTGGACTTCATTTTCCTCATCTGTGCCATCTCAGGTCTTTTTCAGGCCTATGAGTCTATTATCTCAATGTTGGTAGGCCTCTGGAATTTCATTGGCTGTTGAAAACCTGATGGTCTTGAAGAGTCTCTGAGTATTCTTCAAGGTCAGGTTAATTTCTTCGCACTCAGCTGGGTGGCAGAGTGAAAAGAGTGGGAGACAAACATAAGTGGGATAATGATAGCAGAAGCAGATTTTATCTTAGCCAGAGAGTCCAAATTAAAGTCAAGTTTTTATCCTCAGAGAGTCACTGTTATAAGCTCTGATCCCAGATTGCTTTTCCACACCTATACATTAGAAAAGCTTAAGAAACCAAATGCTGCATTTAACCTTGGCCTTCTGCGTACCATCTTGCATGGCAGGAAGCAAGATAATCTTTTCTTTTTCTTGTTGTATTGAACATTTTAATAAATAACAGAGCGATCACTGGAAATAGAAGAGTAAAAGCTTTCTGTGCTTGTATGAGGAATAAGGGGCATGGTCACCTCCTCAGAGGTGAAGCTGCTTGAGACAGAGTGTAAAATGTATTCTCAACCATGTGCATTTGCTAATGGAAAGGTCTAGCTACCACTCAGGCATAGTGGAGTAAAACTGCATCAGAATTCCACCTCTGTTGCACAGTGGACACAGACTTCTGATCTTCTCATTTGATATTTTTCCCACTGGCAAACTTAGTACGAAGTTCCAAGGTGCATATGTGGTGGGAGAGGGTGATACATTGTCACTTTTTCAAAAAAGAGCCCAAATCCTTGAGAAGGTATTAGACCTATGTGACTCTCATCTTTAAAGCAAATGGTCTCCAAGTTGCTCATGAAACCCTCGCTACTCCTGACTACCTCAAGAAAAAGTGACTGACCAGAGTGTTCCAAGGAGCCACTTAGTAACAAGAGCAGGTTCATCCCTCTGAGGGCCCCCGTTAGGCATATTAGAGGGAGAGGAATCTGAGCGTTACATCCTGGCTCACGAAGTTACTTAACTTCTGACTTAGGAGATGAGGAACACCTTGAGAACTCCTCAACATAGCCCCAGGGGGCCACCCTAGTTGGTTTATGTGTGAGGCCTGGCCTGGATAGGGACATACGCTCCCTATCCCTTTACAAATGAAAACTCAGCATCTTGTTATAAAGAAAATTACTTGCCAAATATTAAATAAATCATAGATTCTTTAAAAAAAAAAAAAGAAAAGAAAAGAAATAAAGCAAATGGTCTCCAATCATAGGTCAGCCCTGCAGAAAAAGTCCAGTGTCCTCCCCCCAGCAATTAGTCTTTATCAGTTTACCACAATATCAATCAAGGGCCTGTGGGACTAAGTTTTTTCATCTATAAAAGGAGGGGGTAAGAGTAAATACTTCCAAGAGCTTCTTTGACTCTATTTGGAGTATTATTTTACAAACCCCTAAAACCATGTAATGTTGAATGACCTGTGCAGACATATTTCTATAACCCCTTTGTTTGGCCACTGTAAAACACAGACATCTCTACACCTACACAGGGCTGAATCATTGTGTAAAATTCTTCTAGCTAGGACCGAGAACTAAGGTGTGATTATGAAGCACTCAACTTAGATGCAGAATTTGAAGGGACACCCAAAAATTTAGTAGTCAAGATAGATAATATTTGAAAGTAACTTTTTCAAAAATCAAAATGAACACCAAAAATCCATGAACAACAGAATTTTAAATTTTATTGGAATCCAAGGCAAAAGGAAAAATCAGTAATACCAATATTTTGTTGATCATAGATAGTTGGCATTCATTTTTATTTTTCAGATATTGCATGTTATTCATCTTGATTCCTGTGTTTTTTGGACATACCCTTAAATTTGGTGCCTGAGGTGAGTGCCTCATTTGTCTCACCCTTACCCTTCCCAGCTTTGCTACTAGCTGTGTAAATGATTTAGTTAGCAAACATTCTCCAAGGTCAATGACATTCTGTCCACTGTAAATTTAGCCAGGACTTGGATCTTAACTTTCTAGTTGAACTTGAAAATTGCACCAAATTTTACACAGAAAAAAAGAGAAATTCTTGTTGAATAACAAATTGGGTCAAGGACAAGGGTGGAAATTTATCTTTCCCATTGCACAAACCCAACAAACCTATCATTTTTTATTGAATTGAAATGTTATGACAATCAAATAACTATTTTGGCTGATATTTTTCACTGAACTAATTTATGATTTAATGAAAATGGTAGAAGTATCACTGCATACTCCCAGACCACTCCACGTCATGAAGATTTTTTGAAAACTGGAAGAATCTACACAGGGTGAGCAAGACTTCCTCCTGAACTAAAGAAAATCTGCCCAAACTCAGAGAGTTAACATGAAAATTAAATATAACATAATAATGAAAATGCTTTGCATACTATGTTTGTTAAGCAAATGTTGATTAGCCTAAAAATATAAGAGTATGAATTTATTTATTTCTGTTTATACTACCATACAGAAAACTAGGAACTTCATTCATGATTCACTCATTCAGTGAGAAGTCAGGTGGGAAATGAGAATCCTTTTACCCAACCATATTAAGCTCTGAATAAAATAAACAAAACATATTTACCCACATACTCTGCAAGGGACAATTTTTCCTTTTATGAAAGAAAGAAAATCTCCTTTAAAAAAAAAAACCCTCAGTTGAACATTACTGACATTTCAAAGAATTTATTACAAGCATTTGAGATCCAGGAGGAACAACAAACTTTATATTGCTTTGAGAGTGGCAGGGGAAAAATTAGTTTACCAAGAATATACTTATATACTGCAGTGCTTCTTTGTCATTGTCTAGATTTACCATTCCTGGGTACTACTCTGAAGATTAGTCAAATCATGTAGAAAGGGGTTTAACAAAGCAGGCAGCATGTTCACACCACAAGCTATGGAAGCTCACATCAAGTAGCTTCCAAGATGGTGAGGGTGCCAGACTCAAAGGAGGGGGTGGGAAGATTCTCACAGTATTTGAACATGGCGAGTGATAACTTCTCAAAGAAAATAGAACCACTCTGATCATGATGATGGAGCAGATCTATGGTCTGTTTGTAGTGAGCTTAGCAAAGAGCCTGGAGCCACATACACTGCCCAGTCCCATCACTGTCTGCTGGATGGTGGCTGGTAAACTAATCCCCAAATCCAGTTCAAAACACTTTTGAAACAGTTTTGCCTTAATGTGCATAGAGTTTAGTGGCAATTTGAGACCCAAAATGTGCTGGATGACACTTTGCTCTGAATGATAAAGTCTTAACCAGTATTTATGTGAACTTAAAACAATATTCTAGTGCTTTCATGATCACATGTTATTCCTCATCTTTTAGCCTCAATTCATTTCTACGGGTTTGGGGTAAATTTTCCACAGGCTTTTAAATTATCTTCCAAAGTATAGACTTGCAAGTGAATATTCTCCAGGTCATAAAGAAAGCACTTGTAATACTAGCTGTAAACATTTATTGAGCACCCATGGTGTGCATTGTGCTAGGGAAGGTTTGCAGAACAGACAAGGTGGTGTCTTAGTAAGACTGTGGTCTTTAGAAGCAGATGGACCTGGGTTTGAATGCAAGTTCTGCTGGACACATGGGTGGGAATATATTGCTGAGCCTGTTTCCCCATGGACTGGATAGTTGGTGTGGGAATTATATGAAATTACTTATTGAGAGCATCTAACTTGGTTTCTGATAGACAGCTGGCACTCAAAAAATATGAGTATCTTTCCTGCCTTTTTTCCTCCTTGACTATAGATATAATCCAAGGAGGAATATGAGACAAATGGATGCACTCAAAGTTGAACAAAAAGCAAATAGTCATGGGAATATAAAAATGCATGTGTACACAGTAAAATTATGCACTACAGGCTACAGAAAAACCCGTATTAGCTAGAATGAGGTTAATACTTGCATGCCAGTTTTGTAACATTATCCTGAATCAAAAGACTGAGTCTGAGACTTAAAGACTTCTCACTTGAATCCACAGAACCTCAGTTTCACCATTAATATTTTTTAAGAACCAAAAATTATATTTTCCTTTAAATCCCCAAGTTATGGTTTAGTGTATGGATAAAGAAGAATCTATATGATCTCATTTCTGCTACTAAATAGCTTGGGGACCATGGGCAAGTCACCTAATCTCTTTGGGACTCAGTTGTATTACTTAATATATGAAAAGTTTGTATTTAATGATTATTAAGTCATTTTCATTTCCACATTATATTTATGAAATAAAATAAATAACATGGTTTGAATTATGTGGAACGAATGAGCCATATATGTACCACACCATAATCCATAGCACATATGCAATTTTTCAAGAAAAACTCCTCATAATCGTAGGCTAATATTTGTGGTATGTTTTGAAATTTACAAAGTGCATTTCTGTATACCTTATTTCATGCATTGGCTTTATGGGTTCATAGTTCTAATCGGAGTATTCATGACCACTTATTGGATGATTTGGATGATCTCTATGTACCTCATACTGTCTAAGTACTTCAATCTCTCAACTTTCTCCTCACAACAACTCAGAAAAGGCAAAATGCTCTTCATTCAGATCCAAAGAAACTGAATCTCAGAAAGTTGAAGCAAACTCCTCAACATCACTAATACTGGCTGAATCGGGATTCCAATCTAGTGTGTCTGACTTCAAAGTATCTCTATATTTCGCCACCTCTGAAGTGTTCATTTTGGTTATTAGTGCAATACATAGTCTTATGTCCTTATTTGGCTACTGGCATTTTTCAAGTTAGCATTTCCCAAAGTATCTTCCACAAAACTCTAATCCAAAGAAATGCTCTTGAAAACAGATTTCATGGTAAATAGGTAGATAGATGGACATATAGATAGATACTGCACACTATGTGTTTCTATGTATTTCTCAATGATTATTTAAGTACTGAAAGCTAAAAGATGTCCTGCAGTAAAGATGACTAGTTAACCAACCAAGAAATTCCAAAACTTATGGAAACACCTCAGCCTTTTGTTTCACAGAATGCTAATCAATAATCCATGGAAAATCCTCCAGGAACTTCTGCCCTAGAGCCTCCTTCTCTAATAGGTGCAGGATCAGCACAACTAAAAAAAAAAAATAACATTTCGTTCCCTTACCCAGGACAGTATGCAGAAATCTACAGACCAGATCCAATGGGCTAGACAGTGGAGGAAAGAAAGTATCGAAAGGTGAGAAAAGAGGGGAAGGAAAAACTGAAAACCAAAGTAAGAGCAAGGAAAGTCGAATGAGCAAAATCATTTGGTAAAAGAGAATCTCTGGCTGGTTTGCTCCTCATGGCAGCTGACATCTTGGAGATCTTCTCTTTCAAACAGTCTTATTTCTCCCTTCCTCTTCTTCACTGTCTGTTGTTTCTCCAGCTCACACACCTGGTGTCATGCCTCCCCATGCCACAGCTGGAGAACCATGGGCAGCCTGCCAGGGAACCACATAGTCCCTCAGATCCATGTGATCAATGGGACTGGGAGAGATCACACAGTCTCCTAACCTAAGCTGAACCTTCCTCATCTTTTGACTGAGGAAATTTTCAGTGCTCAAGAGTTTCTTCCAATCCCCTGAGAGCCTCACCTCTGTCCTTGTGTTTTAAGAGGATATGGATTCCAAACAACAGGTCAAGTCAGTCTGAAATCAGCATGGCAAGCTGGGACTAAGTCATCCAGAGCACCAGGCTGTCAAAACTCCATGTCTGTAGGACATTATCTTAGTTATAAGGCTTCCATCCTGCTCTTTTTCCATTTACTGTTTTTAAAAATGGACTCTCAGAATCACTTGTATTTTCCTTTTCCTTCATCCTCCACTGTTAAGAACAAAATTGGGCATTCTGGCTTAAGATGCCAATCCAGGGGCCCAATGAGTACAGCACTAAAGCAGAGAAAGGTACTATGTTGAAGCCTGCAAGAGAGGTGCCCCCGTGATAAAGGTTCAGGTGCCCCGTGGAGTGGCTGTCTCCTGGACAGGGCAATTCTGTGTCCTTGGCCACTCAGTGAGGATGCCTTTGAGGCTACAGATGAATGCCGTGGTGGAGGGTATGCTCTGCATTGGTATGCTGACAGCTCTGCGCTCCGAACTAGTGGCTGTGTCGGAAGGCCCAGCTGGGCTCCGATCAATGCAACCCTTCTAGTCCATTTTGCCTGAACTGTTGTTCGACAGGGATCAGCCTGGCACCCCCACTTAGTTTTCCACACCAGGAGATATTCAACTGTCATAAAAAAAGAAGTGAAGTGAGAGATCCCTTCTTTTTCCCAGCTGGACTCCATATCCTCCCAGAGACTGACTGCTCTTTCGAGAGATGAGTTCTCTGTCCTTATATTGTGAGGTTGCCAATGTGGCATTTAAAGAGAGAATAAAACAACATTTAGAGAGGGTTCAGAGAAGAGAAGGTTTCAGAGAAACCCTCTTACTTTTCCCCCAAAGAAAGCTGTCTGAAGTCTGGTTGGCTTGGAAACTTCTATTTGTAAAAAATTAGAGGGAAAATAATCTTGTACTCCTGTCTAAGGTTCAAAAAAGTAATATTCCTTAGAGTAGTTACCCCCTCCAACCCTCAGCACTCCATGGACAGAATCTGGCCAATAAAGCCAAAGAGTTCTTAGAACCAACCTGGACAGGAAGAAAGTTATTAAAGGCAGAAAGTAAAGATGAGGTGTTTCCCAAGCTCCTTACATGCAGTGATCACATTGAATCTATTTTAAGCATCTTCAAGGTCCAACCTACATGCCATTTTCATTGCCAGTGAGACTGTTTAAGTGATAAGGTGAGTATCTTCATACCAGAAAGGAAGACCTGCATAAGTCAAACATTTTGGGGGCCTTGCCTGGCTGACAACTGTCCCTCCTCTTGTCAAGTCCAAGTCAAACAATTTTCAAACAGCTGAGGCCAGGCACTCCTGCAGCTGTATTTTGTTTAATTCCTTTGTGTTCTTTTTAAAGAGAAAATTTCCCAATTTTGTGGCTGTGGTTCTTAATGTTGGCTGTACCTTGGGGTCATCTGAGGAGTTTTGTTTAAAAAAACATACCAATGCCTGGGTCTCACCCAGAGATTCAAATTAAACCAGAGTGGACATCAGCATTTTTTAAATTTCCAGGAGATGCCAATGTGTAACCAGAGTTGATGACAACCATTTATGGTCTAGTAAATAACCTCCCATTTATTCACTTTTAAAAGAGCAAATTCTTACTCTTTGTCTCTACAAACTGCTTTTTTTTTTTTTTTGAGTTGGAGTCTCACTCTGTCACCCAGCCTGGAGTGCACTGGCCACTCCCGGCCACCGCAGCCTTGACCTGCTGGGCTCCAGCGACCTTTCTGCCTCAGCCTTCCAAGTAGCTGGAACTACAGGTGCACGCTACCATGCCTGGCTAATTTTTTGATTTATTGTAGAGTTGAGGTTTCCCCAAGTTGCCCAGGCGGGTCTCGAACCTGCGGGCTCAGGCAATCCACTCACCTCAGCCTCCCAAGGTGCGGGATTACAGGCTGAGCCACCGAGCCTGGCTACAAACTGCTTTTTTACCCTAAGTGTTGGTTGTGTGAGTCGGTGCTGACTTTACTTTTATGATATCTTTAAGACTGGGTCTTCATTTCCAAAAAGAGTGAACTGGCATCTCTCCCAATTTACCCCTTCCTAGATACACAGGCCATCAGGGATAAACCACATCTGTGCTTTGTCAGACACCTGAACCTCTCCCAAACTCTGGAATTAGGTTATCTGCAGAAAGACCTTGAACATGGTAATTCACATCTGACACTCAAAACACAATGGGGAAATAAATAATTCTTTTATAATCTTTAACATCCTCTCAAAACAAAATGACTACTACAGATTGAGAGTTACTTAGATGCCCCACTTCTGCTAGATGTTGTCTCATCTTGTCTGTACTAAGGCTTCTTAAGCCTGTATTAGCATATTAATCCCCCTGGAACCTTGATAAGTGTAAATTCTGATCCAGTGGTTCTGTGGTAGAGTCCACCCCAGATGCTGCATTTCTAACTGGCTTTCAGGTGATGCTGATGCTGTTGGTTCTCAGCCCACATCTTGAATAGTAACGCTTTACTCAATGGTACTGCTGGGTGGTACGCCTGGGACTACTAGCTCCATTTCACAGAGGAAGTTTGGTGTCAGATTAGGTGTAAGGACCTATAAGAGGCAAGATAACTGAGGTCTCTCTGATGTCAAAACCCTATCTGCTGTGCTAATCTATATCTTATTAGCCATTTCTATTGTGGGGATTTCCTCTTTATAAAGAGATCTCATTTAAATCACATACTGATTTCTTTTTTTACAGATGAAGATAGAGGTAGAAAAAGAGATGGTGGAAGAATGACTCTCACCTTCACACCTGTCTGAGCTTTCCTGTAGCTTAAGTCTTTGTCATAGCTCCTGATTTAAATCTTGATCTTATTGCTCAAAAATCAGTAACTCTGAGGTTGAAGGTGAGGATAAGTCCACTCTTCTCTTTTTTAAGAAAATATTTGAGTTTTGTGGGAACCATTTCTACCAAATTGAAACACAGAAACAACTACATTAAAGTGGTCTGTGACCACTAACTAAATTAGAGACTAGATGGCTAATGGGATCCCTGTGAGAAATCAGAGGGTCTTATATGAATTTTTAGGTCCAAAATCACCTTGCTATAGGTCTATGAAGATTGATCACACATAGCTACACCCCCACTGTCTTTCATGCAGCAATAACAGTGCAAATAAGACTGTATGTCTTAGTAAGTGGAAGTGAAGGCATCATTTCAAACACTCTTCTTCAGGAGCAAAAGTCAAGATACAAAACAGTGAAAATGATCCTCCAAATGTAGAGGTCATACAGAGTCACAATGGGTTCTTTTTACCTGATTTCAGATCCTATTGTGGTAGTTTGTAGAAATGTTTTACCTTCTTAGTGGGAGGGGGTTACACAATGACACTCATAGGTAAGCATCTTTACTCCAGGCAGGTCTGTTTTCAGAAATAGCCAACTCTGTTAGAAAGTGGAATTAACATTATAATAATTGGGAGTGGCACCAGCATTGTAAAACAATGTTTTCTTGATAGAATGGCAGAAGAGTCGTCAAAAATACCTGCCCTTTCAAAAGTCTTGACCTGTCTTTTTGTATTTCCTGCAAGGAGGCATGTAGACCCCATAAGCCAGGCAAAGCCTTGACACAAGCTTAATGTCTGCCTACCCTAGATGGGACAGGCAGGATCCTGCTGATTAAAAGACTTTGGGGAGGACTCTCATTCATACCTTCGTCTTCAAAGAACAGAAACCTGACAGATCTTGTACCCATATCAGCCTAAGGATGCATAAATGAATGCATGCTTGGCCTAAAAGAAAACAAGTTAAGAAAATAAACTCTTATGCCCTGCCATCCAATGTGTGTTTAGCTGTGTACTTGCACTAAAAGATAGACTATATGTATGTAGATAGACTATATATAAATCCTCATTAGCTATATTTCAGTGTATTCAATATTTATGTGTATGTATAATTGTGTTTGTTTGATATATACATATGCACATATTTATTTAAAATCTTTTTTAGAAACACCATCTCAGGAATTCTGTAAAGTGTCCACTTATGATCCATGTAGTTTGGGCAAATCAGTGGATTGTAAATACATGGGAGGAAATGACATTGTCTGGGGCTTTTCTTTCTTTCCTTTCCTGCCTGGGACGTTCTGAGAGAATGACTAAGCAGTGCCGGAGATTATGAATTTGCTTAAGTGTGAATGGCTGATTGCAGACTGAGGCCCAGCCCTCCCCGAAGGTGATGGACTGGGGCTGCAGGTCTTCACACTTGATGCCTGGATTTGACTCGGAAAGTCTGCCAAGTCTTTTACTCGGAAATTTATCTTAATTAGATCTGAAAGACCTGCCACAGCAGAATAGTCACACCGATTAAAATGAAAAACAGGAGAAATTACTGATCAAATTAATCATAATGTCGGGTTACAGCTGTAGGTCTGATGTAATTTGCCACTCCAGTGAGTTACATCGGTCCAGGCCCGGGAAAGGAAGCTGGCTTTACGCTGATCCGTAACACCCGCCCGCTCCAGGCGGCCCGGCAGGAGGCTGATTCCATTCATTTTCCTAGCTTGCTCTGACCTCTCTGCTGCAACTAGAAACAAATCAGGCACCAAACAAATGGGGGAGATGCAGACAGGGAGAGTAAACAAGAAATATTCTCTTTTCCAACAGATTGTGCTATTGTAGTGTTTCAAAATGGTGAGCGTTTAAATCTTGGCCGGGTGGGCTTGGGGCCTTCTGCTTGTAGGGCTTTGTGCTTTTGGTTTTTCCACTTAACCTCCTTTTAGTTTTACTTGTGGTAACCTGACATTGATTAGATGCAGAGTGGGAATCAAAAGGTCAAAGGACAAAACCTTTGGCTCCAAGCAATGGGAAAAAAACCTTTAGAAAAATCTCCTTGCCAACATGGCTCTACGTCTAGGACAGGGATTGAAATAATCTAAAGTGTCACAGCAGAGGAAGGAAAAACCTAGGCTGTGAGATCTGATTGTCCTGACATGGGTATGACCCCAATTTTCTAATTTTTAAATAAATACCACTTTATACAATACCATGTGCTCGGAGTTGAATATACTGTTTTTTAAAGAAAACAAATCAGACTCTAGATTCTTTTCATTGTATAGCACTGAATCTGTGTTTCATTCAGCATTTATGAACCATTTGCAAACCTTGTCTCCCCATTAAAGATTCAAAGAAGAGGACCCTAAAACATACCCCAGGCTAGACATTCGATTGGGAATTCCCATAAGTTAGAATTGAGGAGCAATGCAGGTCTTCACTTCAACCATCTCTGTCTTATCAGAGAACTAGATAAAGAAAATTCAGCTTTTCGTGGAAGAAAATCATCTTAAAACAGAGGTTTATTAAGGCTGGGCACAGTGGCTCATGCCTGTAATCCCAACACTCTGGGAAACCGAGGTGAGAGGCTTGCCTGAGCCCACGGGTTCAAGACCAGCCTGCGCAACTTAGAGACCTCATCTCTACAAATAAATCAAAAACTTAGCCAGTCATGGTGGCACACACCTGTAGTTTCAGCTACAGTTTCAGCTACTTGGAAGGCTGAGGTGGAAGGATCGCCTGAGCTCAGCAGGTCGAGTCTGTGGTGGCCATGAGCATGCCACTGCACTTCTGCCTGGGCAAGAGAGTGAGACTCCAACTCAAAAACAAACACACACACACACACACACACACACACACACACACACACACCAGAGGTTATGGAAAAGGAACAGGGAGAAGTGTTCTCCTTTCCAGTCAATAATTACCAGATGCATTTGGAGCAGTAAGACCTTTCTTTTTGACCATATCATGGGCTGCCCAAATCCCACTTATTCATCACTGGGGGACCAGAGGTTTATTCCCTCTGCCCCCAGTTTGAAAAGGTTCCCATTGTCTCTCCTTCTCACTGGAAATGAATCTGGCACATTTTGTAATGGAGGGTCCCTTGAACCAAGGAATGGGCAATTACGGAAAACAGGCTGGCCTTGGCACTCAAGAGCTGTGCCTTGGGACCCTTCTAGGGTATCCTTGTGAAGGATTAGGTGGGGCCATGTGCCCAGAGTGGGGAAAGGACATAATGTTTTCCATGATATTGTGAGTGGTTATTTAGTCAGTTTAGTAGTTTGTAACTAGCATTTTTTAAAGAAAATAATAAAAGAGAATAGAAAATGAAAATGCCAGGGCATATTACACATAGAAAAGGCTTTGATATTTTTTTCTTAAAAAAAAGTTAGAGACATATATATGTGTATATATATATATATACACACACACACATATATAAACACACACATATTGAAGAATAGATATAATTGTCTGTATATATGTATATTTTTATATGTATGTATGTGTTGGCTTGAGATGTCAAATGTATTTCTCACTATGGGGCAAGGTCAGAAAAATTTGAAGAACCCTGCACTGAAAGACCTGGCTTTTCAAGTAGGCAGAGACAGGATTTCTGAGGCATATAACAAGTCAGGAAGCAGGTTTATCCATATCCTAACATATTACATGTGATGATCCTAACATTGCATGTGATAATGATAAACATCAAACACCCTTCCCAGAAGTCAAAAAGAACAGAAAAAGAAATGCCCACCACTCCCAACCCCCACCCACACATGCACATCTTGCAGGGAACTTCAAGGTTCAACATTATAGCCATACCTATGTCATTGAAAGCACACATCAGTTTAATAGCTTAACAAACCTATTAAATTAAGAGACTAAGTAATATATTAAAAGCTGACAAAGTAGTCCCACCAAGTATGAACAGACGATTCTAAAGAGCACAGAATCCCACAGTTATTCATGATGAATTGCCTCAATTAGGTTCTTGGAGAGAGCCATGTTCCCCAGGAAGGTGCAAGTAGTAAGCCAGATCCCCTGGTCAGGGCCCCTGGTCGGGACTATTGAGATACACATCCAAAGTGCCTGGAACCTTTCTCAGTTCTCCCACCTGGTCCAGCCCGAGGGCAGAGCTGTCATCATCCTCCCTGGCTTGATCTTCCTACTTCTGTTTTCTCTCTAATCTAGTCCATTTTGCATACTACTGCCAAGTTAACCTTCCCGAAAGAGCATTTAGTTCACATTGCCTCCATGCTTAAACCCTTTTTTTGGCCTCTTTATCCTCAACATTCTGGCATTACCCACCACCCCATCTCCCACCACCCTCTGGTGCATTCAGCCTGGTCTCCCATTGTGCCCTGATGTGCCCCACACAGAACCGCCCTGGCTTTGCTGGTCTATGCCCCTTGCCTGGAATGCCCACTCTTCTTGCCAAGAGCCCCTCACGACTCACTTTACATCCTGTTCCTTCTGCCAAGCTCCCACAATGGCCCAGCCCTCAATAATCACTCTGTTTTCTGAACTCACACAATGTACACTTAGTGTGTGCTCTTTATTTTTTTTCTTTTCAGCTTTTTAATAGACACATTTATTATCTTACTTAAATTATAAGCACCTCAAGAACAGAGACTATGTCTCACACCTCTTCGTAACCTAGGTCTGCCAATAATTGCTGTAAGTAATGATTTCCCATAGACTATCTTAAAATTATTTGCAAAATTACATGACGAAGATAACAATTACTAATGAAAGAAACAGAAGCTATTTATTGTCAAAACAATGCCTTGTACATGATAAGAACTATAAAAGCCTTGGATCTTATGATGATTCCTCTGAAACTGTTTCACCTCACCCTTCTCTATACCATCCTATCAGGGGGAAATGCAGGCTTGATTAAAGCTGCTTTAAAGTGATTTCTTTGGGGGGGGGAGGAAATGTATATCAAAGTAAGGACCATCAGTTTCTTTTATTTATTTATTTTTAATTTTAAAGATGTGGGGTACAATTCAGGATTAGATATACAAGTGGTCATCATACAGGTAAAGTTTGGGCCTCCCTTTGGGCCTCATTTTGCCTGGTTTGAGATCAGGTACTCTTATTGATGTTATATATATATATATATATACACTCCACTCCCTGCCCAGCAGTTTGTGGCTACTGCCAATCAATCCCTTTCTTATAGTATTATGGTGCATGTTCAGGGTCCACTTATGAGTGAGAACATGTGGTATTCAGTTCTTTATTTCTGTGATAAATCACTGAGTATAATAGACACTAAATCTGTTCAAGTTGCGGCAAAGTCCATATGTTGTCCTTCTTTACGGCTGCATAATATTCCATCGTGTAAATGTACCACATTTTTTAAATCCAGTCCAGTATCAATGGGCTGCATAGTTGGTTCTATGTTTTTGTTATTGTAAATAGTGCTGTAATAAACACGCATGTGCAGGTGTCTTTCCTGTAGAGTGATTTAAGTTCCTCCAGGTGTATTCCCAGAAGGGGGATTGTTGGGTCATATGGAAGGTCAATTTCTAGTTTTTTTAGGAATTGCCAAACTGTTTTCCATAGAGGTTGAACTAGCTCACATTTCCTACCAACGGTGTAGAAGCATTCCTTTTTCTCTGCATCCTCACCAGCATCCATTGTTTTGTGTTTTATCAATGATGGCCAGTCTTGCAGGAGCTAGGTGATATCTCATTGTGGTTTTAATTTGCATTTCTCTGATGATTAGTGAGGCTGAGCATTTTTTCATGTGTCTGTTGGCTGCTCATATGTCTTTTTTCGAGAAGTGTCTATTCATGTCTTTTGCCCACTTTTTGATGGGGTTGTTTGTTTTTTTCCTTTAGGCACGTTGGGTTCCTTGTAGGTCCTGGATATTAGGCCTTTGTCAAATATGCAGTTGACAAACATTTTCTCTCATTCTATGGGCTGTCTCCCCACTCTCTTGATGGTGTCTCTGCTTTCAGAAACTTTTCAGTTTGGTGAGGTCCCACTTGTCATTCTTATCTCTTATGACATGGGCTTTTGTGGTTTTGACCAGGAATTGGTTGCCTATTCCAACTTATGTAAAGGTGTCTCCTGTGTTTTATAAGATTCTTAACATTTGAGGTTTTACGTTTAGGTCTTTGATTCATTTAGAGCTGATTTTTGCATCATACCTTATTCCTTTTCTTTTTTTAAGCAACCAGACAAGAGAAGGTAATCAGGGGTATG
>CAUYQG010210656.1:0-15038 GCA_963574415.1 Tarsius wallacei | reverse complement strand
GTCACTTTGAGGTGGACAGCTTTCTGAGGCAGGTTTTGTACTAGCAAATTCAATAACATATTTCAACATGTCTGGGAGTGGGAATCGAGCTGGGCCAGAGCCGTACTTCACATACCGTTCCAGCTTCTGCTGCAGAACTTTTATTTCCTCCTTCAACTTCTGAATACTTTCTCTCTTATTTCGAATAAGCTCCTTGCTCCTGTACATGTACCTAAGCAAATGATAATCCCACAAACATAATTTATATTTAAAAACATTAGTGACACCAAGTCTCAGCAAACTTATACAAGAAAACATCCTCAACCAAATAAAAGACATCTATTAAAAAATGTGCAGCAGCCAGGCTCAGTGGCTCAGCCTGTAATCCCAGCGCTTTGGGAGGCTGAGGTGAGTGGACTGCCTGAGCCCGCGGGTTTGAGACCCGCCCGGGCAACTTGGTGAGACCTCATCACTACAAAAAATCAAAAATTTAGCTGGGCGTGGTAGCGCGTGCCTATAGTTCCAGCTACTTGGAAGGCTGAGGAGGAAGGATCGCCAGAGCCCAGCAGGTCGAGGCTGTGGTGGTCAGGAGTGTGCCACTGCACTCCAGTCTGGGCGATAGAGTGAGACTCCAACTCGGAAAAAAAAAAAGAAAAAAAAAAAATGTGCAGCTAACATCATACCTAATAATGGAAGACTAATGCAGTCCCCCTAAGATCAGATCACTCTCACTACTTCTATTCAATGTTCTACTGACAGCATAGCCAATAAAATAAGAAAGTGAAATAAAAGGCATACAGATAGTAAAAGGAGAAGTAAAGCTGCTTTTTGGTTGCAGATGACATAACTGCAATGTTAAAAACCCTACACTAACCAGGCACGATGGATCAGCCTGTAATCTCAGCAGTTTGGGAGGCCGGGGTGAGAGGACTGCCTGAGCATGAGGGTTCGAGATCAGCCTAGGCAACTTGGTGAGACCTTGCCTTTACAATAAATCACAAAAACTAGCCGGGCATGGTGGTGTGCAGCTGTAGTTCCAGTTACTTGGAAGGCTGAGGCAAAAGGATCGCCTGAGCCCAACAGGTCGAGGCTGTGGTGACTGTGAGCATGCCACTGCACTCCAGCCTGGGTGAAGAGTGAGACTCCAATTAAAAAAAAAAAAAACCAACATCAAAAAAGTCTACATTAAAAAAATCTCAAGAACTCTACAAAAACACATCAGAACTAATAAGTGAGTTTGGCAGGGTGTAGTGTAATCCCAGCACTTTGGGAGGACAAAGTGGGAAGACTGCTTGAGGTCAGGATTTTGAGACCAACTTAGGCAACATGGCGAGACCCTGTTTCTACAAAAAAATAAATAAGAAGAAGTAAAAGTAGTGAGTTTATTAGGTCAAAAGATACAAAGGCAATTTTTAAAAAGAGGAAAAAAGGTCAACTACACTTCTATATACTCATAAATCAAAAGTAAGAAATTTTAAAAAACACTGTAACACCAAAAGCAAGAATTATTTAGGGAAAATTTAATCAAATTTGTGTAAGATCTGTACACTATAAATTTAAATAAATGGAGTTATATGATGTTCACAGATTGAAGGACTCAATATTATTAAGATTTCAACTTTCTCCAAATTAATCTATAGGTTCAAAACAATCCCAATTAAAATCCCAACAGTCATTGGGTAGAAACTGACGTGCTGATCAAATTTAAATAGAAAATGCAAAGGATCAGAATAGCCAAAGTAATTCTGAAAAAGAACAAAGTTGGAATATTCATACTATTTGATACGGAGATTTACAATAAACCCATAGTAATCAATGCAACATGGCACTGGCATAAAATTAGCAATAAACAAAATAGACAACCTAGAAATAGACACACAAATACATGCGCAATTAATTTTTTATCAAAGCACCAAGGTAATTCAATGGGGGAAAGGAGAGTCTTTTCAACAAATGGTGCTGGAACAGCTGGACATCCATAGGCCTCCTTTCCCCCACAAAAAAAATCACTTAGCTCATACTACATATAAAAGTAAACATTAAATTAGAGTTACAGGCCAGGCATGATGGCTCACACCTGTAATCCCAGCACTTTGGGAGGCTGAGACAGGAAGATTGCTTGAGTCCAGGAGTTTGAGACTAGCCTAGACAACATACTGAGATCTCGTCTGGACAAAAAAAAATTTTTTCAATTAGCTGGGTGTGGTGGCACTCGCCTGTAGTCCCGGCTTACTTGGGAGGCTGAGGCAGAAGGATCACTTGAGCCTAGGAGGTCAAGGCTGCAGTGAGCCGTGATCATGTCACTGCATTACAGCTTGAGCAACAGAGTGAGACCCTGACTCAAAAAAAAGAAGTATACACACACACACACACACACACACACACACACATATACGATATATGTAAGCTATATATAAAAAACATATTTAGACCAGGTGCAGTGGCTCATGACTATAACCCTAGTACTTTGGGAGGCCGAGGTGAGAGGATTGCCTGAGCCCACAGGTACACAACCAGCTTGGGCAACTTGGCGAGACCTCATCTCTACAATAAATCAAAAAATTCACTGGGCAATGGTGGTGCTTACCTGTAGTTCCAGCTACTTGGAAGGCTGAGGTTGGAAGGATCATCTGAGCCCAGGAGGTCAAGGCTGCAGTGGCCATGAGTGTGCCACTGCACTCCAGCCTGGGCAACAGAGTGAGACTCCAACTCAAAAAACAAAACAAACAAACAAAAACACCCATGATGCCAAGCATTGGCAAAAATGGGTAACAAACAGAGCTCTCACATACCATTGTGGGAATGCATAATTGTAAGGAGTCACTTAGAAAACAGAGAATTGGCTGGATGTGGTGGCTCAAGCCTGTAATCCCAGCACTTTGAAAGGCCAAGTTGAGAGGGTTGCCTGAGCTCAGGGGTTCGTGACAGGCCTGGGTAACTTTGTGAGACCTCATCTCTACAATAAATCAAAAAAATAAGCCAGGCGTAGTAGTGCGTGCCTATAGTTCCACCTACTGGATGGCTGAGGCAGAAGGATCACCTGAGCCCGGCAGGTCAACACTGGGGTGGCCGTGAGTGTGCCATTGCACTCCAGCCTGGGCGACAGAGTGAGTCTCCAACTTAAAAAAAAAAAAAAAAAGAAAACAGAAAATATCTTAAAATGTTAAACATACCCTTTTAATATCACTCCTGGCAATCTCACTCCTAGTTATTCCATCAAAAAGAACCAAAAGTAGGCCGGGTTCAGTGGCTCAGCCTATAATTCCAGCACTTTGGGAAGCCGAGGCAAGCGGATTGCCTGAGCCAGCGGGTTTGAGACCAGCCTGGGCAACCTGGCAAGACTTCGTCTCTACAATAAATAAAATATTAGCCAGGTATGAATAGTACGCGCCTGTAGTTCCAGCTACTTGGAAGACTAAGGCTGAAGGATCGCCGGAGCCCAGCAGGTCGATGCTGCGGTGGCCATGAATGCTGCCAGCCTGGGCAATGGAGTAAGACTCCAACTCAAAAAAGAGAAAAAAAACAACAACAACCAAACACTACCCTAAAATTTGTATGTAAATGTTCATAGTTGCTTCTTTCATAATAGCCTAAAACTGGACACATCTCAAATACAGACCAATTGGTTAATGAAAAAGACTTTGTGGCATATATATATAATAGAATACTATTCAACAATAAAAAGGAACAAACTACTGATATATGCAGCAACATGGGTGAATCCCAAAAACATTCTCCAAGGGAAAGAACACAGCCACAACAGAATACATACTAAATTTGAATGTCACTAATATGACATTCTGGAAATGACAAAATCATAGGGTCAGAAGACAAGTAAGCGGTTATCAGGGCCCAGAGGTGGAGAGAAAGAAATTGACAGCAAAGGAATGAAGAAAACCTTTTGAGTGACAGAAATGTTCTATATCTTGACTGTAATGGTGGTTATACATTTTTGTCAAAACTCATTGGTTGCATACCTAAGGGTGGTGACTTTTTGGGTATGTAAACTATACTTCAATAAATCAGACTTCAATAAAGAGACTAAAATTCTATCATGTAAATCTATCTAGGATTTTCCCCCCAGGAATACAAATAATATTCAGATTTTTCTAAATACACTGTGACTAAACCACTTATTGTTCCTTACCCCCAAAGATCAGGGCTTTCACCTAAATATAGCTAATCAAATTGTGGTCCAGAGATCAGAGAGCATCATTAACATCACCCTGGGAGCTTCTTTGAAATGCAAACTCTTGGGTCCAACTGCAATCCACTGAATCCAAATTTGTACATAATCAAGACTTCCAGGTGATTCCTATATACAATGTACTTAGCACATGCTCATTTCCACTGTTAGGATACACCAGGAAGAAAATCAACCAAGAACTCACCTGTCCATATAAACAATCTGAGGAAATTCCAGCTTATTGTGTATTTTTTCCGGCTGCCCAAGGGACTGATTAAACTCAAATCTTGAGAGTTCAAAGGTCAACACTGGAGGTAGCTTTGTAAACCAACGCTATTGTCAGAAGTAGAAATGTGAGAGAAAGAAAAATTAACTGTAGGAAGTAAGACTTGCCAGATTTAAAATATCCCTCATCAAACTCCCTTCTTTTGGTCTAAAATTTATATTCAAATCAAACTCATACTAGAACATTTTTTATTCCAAATACTAAAGGAAATGAACACTTAGAATCACACTCTTAGAGAAATATGGTTCAACACTCCAAGACTCCAAATTTGCTAGCCAGTCAACAGCATTTTACTCAACCATCATCCTCAAAAATAACCACCCTAGAATCTGTGAACTGCACCAAGCATCTACACAACTCATTTATTAGTATCACATGAGGCTTAAAATCTGAAGAAAGGGCAACCCCCTCGGGTCCCCTCCCACTGTGGAAGCTCTTCTATCCTCTCAATAAATCCTGCTTACAAAAAACAAACAAAAAAAAGCATGCTTAAAAAAAATAAATCCCCGATCAGCTCAAAAGATTCATCTGTGTCCATATGTTATATACTATTTATTTGCAGTTTGCAGTCTATAACCACAATTTGAATCCCCAGTCTAAAAAAGAAACTTGAAATAGCCTCATGATTTTATAGTTTCTCAAGTTTCTGAGAAAAATCCCTGAATTCCCAGATTTTTCAGATGTTTCATAAGGAAGTCAATCAAAGCAATCAATCTACGATGAGTTTCAAAAAAGGAAAGCACTGACTTATAAAGAAGATTTCAACTGTCACTAGTCAAGGGCGAGAAAAAGCTAAACCAGGAAAAGCATTTCTGTTCAATTCACTTGTATGCCAGAGCTTCCTATAAACAGCTCTAAAATGTTCCCTCCACCAAAGGTGCAAACGGTGCTCATTTCAGATACCCTGTCAGCACAACAAGGTGAGGTCGGCTAACCTGTGTGACAACCTCAGGGCTAAACCTAAATAAGCATGAGGATTGTCCATTTGTTTTTGTTTTATTTCTATACAGAATTCCCATCCTTGAATACAGATCTCCAGAGGACTGAGGAGCTACTGACCATTCCCTCTTCCATAAGAAGGTAACACCAGGTTTGCACAGATGATACAAATGTGCTTCCCATTAGGAATTAGCTCTTTCTTGGAAGAAGGCAGCAGCTCTCTCCAAGTTCCAATACTGCTCTAGCTAGTTAGGCTCCCTAGGCTAATTCAAGAAAACTCTACTTTCTCCTATAGTAATGACTGAGCTGGAATCTCATATAAGCCATATTTTGTCTCAAAATGTATAATGAAAGGAGAACAACCCAAACTGTGTAGTGTTGACAAGAATGCTACAGATGCTAGTCAAATTCTTAAGCCAACTGGAATACTGACATGTGAATTACCCTTGCTCTCCCCTTAACTTCCCCCCTTTTTTCCAACCTCCAAAATAAATACATAACATAAAGATATGATAATTAAATTTTAAAAATGTTAAAAGCAAAATTTACAATTCAGAACAGTAAATACTATAATAGGGAAAATATTCTAAATGGCATACCATAGGAGTTAATCACTGTACTTTTACCCTCCGAAAATATGGAGGCAGTGGGTTCTCCCTACTCAGGTACAGGTAGGCTTCAACAGAAAGAGAGAGACTTGATCATACTTAAAACATCAGAAGCAGCATACAACCTTTACATGATTAACTCACATTCATAGTTTTAGCAAAGAACTTATTTACCACAGTACTAAGCTCACTGACTCACATCAACTGATGAGAGACTTAAGACACATTTGAGTTCTGTAAGTGTAAAGTTACTTGATATGTGATGGGAAACAGCTCTGCCTAAAGCTCACTCCGACTTAACTGGCTTTGTCACTGGCACAGCAGTAAAGGTCTCCAACTTACCTCTTGTCCATACTTCACCGAACGATCGGAGGGAAGAAGCTCAATGTCACCCTCCACCATGGCCCCTTCCAAACACTCGTCTAAGTTGCGATAACCGTTTACCTGAAGAGGGTACTGGCCAAAGGTCTCATTGTTACAAAAGGGTTTTCCTAGGTAAAGAGAGAGACTTTTTAAAAAAGACATCACGACAACCATCTAAAGCCTGTTTTCTGGCTCCACAGACACACACCTTACATTCAGCAATGACCTGAGAGCTGGTTGGAAATGCAGTGATGTCTGTATGGCACCCTCTAAAGAGCCAGAGGACCAGGGCACCATCCATCAACAACTACTAACACTACGAATATTATGTGCCTCCTGATTAGAAGCTTTCCCACCACCTGTGACTGAGTCTTGCCAAGAAAAGCAAACCTCTAGACACAACTACCACCAATTCAAAAGAGGAGTCGAGAATAATATGTTAAAATGTTAAATATGGCCAGGCTCGGTAGCTCAGCCTATAATCCCAGCACTATGGGAGGCTGAGGCAAGTGGATTGCCTAAACCCACGGGTTCGACACCAGCCTGGGCAACCTAGCGAGACCTCATCTCTACAATCAATCAAAAATTAGCCGGAAGTGGTAGCACACGCCTGTAGTTCCAGCTACTTGGAAGGTTGAGGCAGAAGGATCGCCGGAGCCCAGCAGGTTGATGCTGGAGTGGCTGTGATGTGCCACTGCACCCCAGCCTGGGCGACAGAGTGAGACTCCAACTCAAAAAAAAATGTTAAATATGTATCATGAAAATGCAAGCTGCAACACTTCAGACTGTGGGAAAAACTACAGAACAAATAGCCCAGTTGCTCCAAATTTCAAGGAAAAAAGGATGGAGAGGGAACCTACAAATATTCAAGAGACTTAAAAGACATGTCAACCAGTCATCAATGAATCACATTTGGATCTTAATTAAAACGTATTATAAAAATAAATTTTTTTTAAAAGTATGTAATCAAATTGGAAATCTGAATACAAAATCTGACTACATATTTGATATCTTAAAATGCTATTTTTTACCAGCCTGGGCAACATAGCAAGACCTTGTCTTTAGAAAAAAAATCAAAAAATTAGCCCAGTGTTGTGGCACACGCCTATAGTCCCAGTTACTCAGGAGGATGAGGCAAAGAAGGATCACCTGAGCCCAGGAGGTTGCGGCTGCAGTAAGTCATGACGGATGCCACTGCACTCCAGTCTAGGTGAGACCCAGGCTCAAAAAAATAAAAGGCAATTTTTTTTTTTTTGGCGTGGTACTGATACTGGGTTATGGTTTAAAAAGAATCGGAGGGGAAGGAGTAGATGGGGTGAGACATGGAATGACCGACCGTGGGCTAAAGGTTGCTGTCATGGGGGATTTTATATTGCTCTATGTGAATGTGTTCAAAATTCTCCATAATTTAAAAACAAAATTATGTGTCCAGCATGCAGCTCAGATAAGCCTCTGGAGTAGAAAAACATTTCTGGCAGTCTAACTCAAGAAAATATTTTAAGATTAGATATTACATCGGAAAAGCAACACAGAGAAAACTGAGTAACATCACCATATGTCTCACATTAATGCCGGATTTGGGCTATGCAAATATTATAGAATTTAATAGGATAAACATTGTGCATATTTTACAGATGAAGAGACTGAGGATCCAGGAGCTCACACAGCTTGTCCACGATTAAAAAGATACTAAGAGGCAGAGCTGCTATTCAGATGTGGGTTTGTCTGACTCTTGAGCCAATTTATTACACTGCCTCTTGAAAGGGACACAGTAAGAAAAATATGATCACAGGCTCACAACTAACATGCAGAGCAGAGACCTACCTTCACGAACCCCTTCAGTCAGGAAAGTACCATAGAACAGCTGCACCATTGGATTTTCAGATTTGTTCCTGGGATTGCTGCTTTTAAGAAAGGGAGACAATTCTGAATTGTTTGGATAAAATACATGCTACACCAAAGCCAAGCATTATCAAAAGCAAAAATAGTGCACTTTCATCAATCCCAAGAACCAGGTATGGTCCAAGTAACAAATCTGTCCAGTTCAAACATTATTGAATAAGTAAACAGCACACCAGGCATTGTGCTGAACTCTGAAGTCACAAAGGCATGATCCTTGGCCTTAAGGAGATTAAAGCAGAATCACATGTGCAGACAAATACATGACTTTGTGTGCATTCAATATATATATCTATATCCAATGACAGATGTATACAAGGTATAGCAGTAGCATGAAAGTAAGAGTCAACTCTGTTGTGCAGTTTTGTAAATAAATAAAAAAAATTTTTTTCAATGGCACAATAGAAATGGAATAAAAACAGGCTTTTTGGTTGGGTGCAGTGGCACACTCCCAGCACTTTGGGAGGTCAAGGCAAGAGGACTGCTTGAGCCCAGGAGTTCAAGACCAGACCAGGCAACATAGCAAGACCTTGTCTCCACAAAAATCAAAAAGTTAACCGGCATGGTAGCATGTGCCTGTAGTCCCAGCTACTCTGGAGGCTAAGACAGAAGGATCACCTAAGCCCAGGAGGTAGAGGCTGCGGGGATATGTGATTGTGCCACTGCACTCCAGGTTGGGTGACAGAGAGACACCCCAACTCAAAAAAAAAAAAGGGCTTTTTTACAAGAACCATCTTAAATTGTCATTAACTATATAAACTGTTATTTGCAAAACTGTTTTATGATATACAATTCTTTATCTAGAATTACAACAATTTAGAAAACAAATTTCTAATGTTAAATGAAATTGCCCTGAATTTCATTGGTGACTAAAATGACTAAAACTTATCCCCCACACATTCTAAGTAAACTTCAAATGTGGTCTTAGATTAATGTATCCGTATTACACCACCATGCTCACCTCTTGTATTGATTTGATCTTTTTAATTTTTATACCACATGATATAACATTAACAAACTTAACAGTTATGACCCTTTAGTAAAAAAATTTGCAGGTTAAAGACGACCAGCTCTATCCTCAGGGAAAGTCAAAGGCAACAAGGATTCACAATAAGGAATACCTCAATGGTTATCCCATAAGGTGTGGTAAAAACAGCAACTCCTACTTGAGGAGAGCAACTTTCTCCCCCAAAATTCTCCCTCACCCACTAAGAGTCGAAAAGATGCAGGAGTAAACCACTGACACTCACTTAACATTAACAGCCAGCTGGAATGCGTCCTCTAGCCAATCCAGGAGCTTGTGTGTGAATTCACTCACATCTTGCTATAGGAGAGGCACAAATTGTGTAAGAGTTAGATGCAACACTATATTTAGGGAAATGAAAACTTGCCCGTATCCCACCAATGAATGAAGATTCTACTATCATGAAACCATCTCATTTTCAAGGCCAAATACCATGAAGACACAGGACAATTGGAACCTAGCTACTAGAGATAAAATAGAAGGTGCATTAGGCAACCTCTGACCAAGTTGAAGCAAGAAGGAAATTGGAACTTTACAAATTCCAGCCACATCTGTATGTGACACAGAAAGACAAACAAACCAAAAAAAAAAGGCCCAAAGAACTGACTGCAGTCCTCTAGAACAATATAAGATCTGAATGAGAAAGAAAAACTTCTAAGAAACATTTTGAGAATTATGTGGAGTTGCTGAGCCTTCAGATAGAGAAAAAATTAAATTTACACGAAGAAGAAGCTGATCTAATAGTGACAGCTTTGTTTTTTGATAGGAGGTGGGAAAAGTATCAATGTCTAGAAAAGAGACTGCTCAGAGGAGCTGCTGAACTCAGGTTTAGATAGTTTTAAAAACAGGAGCTCCATTTGGCCCATCTGAAGAAAAAGGTGCAAAGAACTATTTTTTTGGTAGCCCTTTGCTATGGTTCACTGAGATATTTTTCCAATCTCCTTTCTACGTCAAAAGTCTCCTACTCTTTTTACTACTATTTCCTTTCTTTAGAACTGCCAGGCCCCCGTGCAACAAACATATACTCTCAGACACACTCCCTCGCGTGTACACACGCTCTCTCACCACCTGTTTTGAAAGAAAAACAAAAGGCAAAAACAGGCACCTACATCCACAGCTTGTTACACAGTGGAAATAAAGCAACATCACAGTGATACCAACAAGGCATGACTTCAAGCTCGAGAACAAGCTTCTTCTGTACCTGCTGCTCCTCAGATGATCGGAATGCTCCCTTTAACAGATCCAGGGCTGCGGAAGGGTCGACAAACTTTCGATTTGATCCCATCATTAGAGCAAACAAATACTGAAGCTCTTGCATAAACATGATATTTCTCTTTTCCTGTAGAAAACATAGCACTGTGAACTCTTACATCATCTCATTGGGAACTTTAGAATGTGTCAAGAAAAAAAGCTATCAATGATCATGTCCTCATTTATATTTACCTAGATCTAGGTCAGAGTCAGGCCTCAAACTATATTACAGGGACTCTGATAAGGACTGCATAGGGAATTACTGTAAACTGAAGAACAACTATGTAGAAGCCAGGGAAGAGAATGTTGGAAAACAGAAATGTCCATCTTCTGAAGCCACTGCCCTCCCTCTCACGAGGAAAATACATTACTCCAAGAAGAAATCCTGGGATGAGTTAGGTCGCTGACAGGAGGCATCATTCTTGGCAAGAACAGACTAACATAGACTAAGAAGGCTCAGGCCCCCAGCATCAGGTCCTCTCCTCTGCATCCCTTGGCCCGCACAGGGGAAGAAGATGAAGAATACCACAAACAGAACAGGCATTCGCATCTCCCCACCCACTTTCTTGTAACTGTTTCTCTAATTTTACTCCTATTTAATTGCACATTTTTGCAAACCTTTATTTCTTGTCACCAAGGGGGGAAAAAGCCATTTAGAAATAAAAACAAATACTAGCGCAAGCCAAAGCGTATCACAGTTATCAGTTTAGTCAAAAATTCAGAAGGCTTTGGGATGAAAGGAACTCAGCAACAGGGAGGAAATTTCTCCACACCAACTTACTGCATGACTGCAACAGTTTTCAAGGACATTTTGTGGCAGACTATAGCTGAGGACAAGTCTTCGAAATTCTGGCAACTGAAAGAGAGACTGAAATAAAGAGAAGAAATGGATTTCTTTGCTTCAAAATGACAGCAGCAAAAATTAATATTTCTTCAACACTTTAAATGCTTTCATACTTAAAAGTATGAATAACAGTCAACCTAGCAATTCTACTTCTACTATTTCTAAGGAAATAATAATGAGTATGCACAAAGATTTAGCTGCAGGAGTAGATTAAACAAACTATACTACATTTATACACTAGATTATTAAGTAGTTATTACTATATTAAAAAGTTCTTATAAAATGAACTACTATATTGCAGTGAAAATGAATGAAAAAGAGCTATGTGTATCAACATGGATAAAATTCAAAAACATATTTGAAGTGAGAAAAGGTTGCCAAAAAATAGAGTATTATACTGCTTATATTGAGTTTAGCAACATAAAAAACAATACCGTACACTGTTTGGGGATACATACAAGTGTGGTTAAGTCCATGGGGGAAAGAAGATGTGGCACCAGGAACCCAACAGCAAAGGAATGTGTGACATTTATTTCCTAAGCCAGGTGGTGAGTACAGCAGTGTTTACTGCTCTCCACGCTTTGTCATAAATATTTTATGTTTGAACAGTTTAGCCCCAGCCTCGACCTGCTGGGCTCTGGGGATCCTTCCCTGCCAGCTTTCCAAGTAGCCAGAACTACAGGTGTGCACAACCATGTCCAGCTAATTTTTGATTTATTGTAGAGACGAGGTCTTGCCAAGCTGCCCGGGCTGGTCTCAAACCAGCGGACTCAGGCAATCCACACACCTCGGCCTCCCAAAGTGCTGGGATTACAGGCTGAGCCACCAAGTCCAGCTGATTCTTATTATTTGTAAGTCATACATTTTCTTTTTTTTTGAGCTGGAGTCTCACTCTGTTGCCCAGACTGGAGTGCCGTGGCACGCTCCTGGCCACTGCAGCCTCGACCTGCTGGGTTCCGGCGATCCTTCTGCCTCAGCCTTCCAAGTAGCTGGAACTACAGGCGTGCGCTACCTCGCCCGGCTAATTTTTGATTTATTATAGAGATGAGGTCTCTCTCACCAAGTTGCCCGGGCGGGTCTCGAACCCGCGGGCTCAGGCAATCCACTCACCTCAGCCTCCCAAAGCGCTGATATTACAGGCTGATCCACCGAGCCCAGCCAAGTCATACATTTTCTACTATGAATAGCTTTCACAAGTTAAATTTTTTTAAAAAAACACCTCTGGTATGTATGTAATCCCTCAACCCAACATGCTGTTCAAATGAAAACCCCTTGAGCCTGCATACTGGAACCCTCAAAGCAGCATCCTAGATAGACAATGCAAAACTTTGACATTGGAACAAAATAAAATACTTTCTTGGTGTTCCAAAAACCCCAGGAATACTTTCTAATGTCAAAGAATCCAAGTGACAGTGTCTCATTAGAAACCTCCCTGGCTTCCCTCACTCTATGGAGAGCCCTGGTGGGATGGAGCCAACAGGGTGAGTGTTTGACTGACTGGAAATATAAAACCAGGTCATGCTGCTGCAAAGTACGATCTGGAGTCAGAGCTAGGCTGACTGGTTCCAGCCTCAGCACCCTCTGCTCTTCCCACCTCCCATCTGCCTAGTACACCGCATTCCTACTCCACTGGCTACCCTGACATTCTCCAGAGTTTCTGTTCTACCTCAAGAAAAAACGGCTTTACATCTTTAACCCCTTCCTTCACCTCTTCATTATCACCAAAATCGGGCACAGATGCCACTACTCTTAACCATGTGAGTGGGAGCTAACTCTACTCACATCTCCCAACCATTCGCAATAGGATTCTTTCCCCAATGGCAGTTTCTTCAGTGCTCTCTTTGAACTTAATGACATCCTTCTCCTCCAGTCACCAAAGAATAGAGCTTCAAAATAATCCTGGAACCCTTTTCCTGTCTTAACCATTTCCACCCAGTAAGTCACAAGTCCCTGGCCTCCGGTGCCTTTTATAACCGCCTCCTCCCTGTCAGTGCCCAGCAACTCTAATCCAACCCCACCACTGCTCATCTAGTCACTCCATGAATTTTCTGCCTCCAGAACGTCCCTCCACCAAGTCACTTCCACACAGCTTCTTCTAACCACCTCTGATCCAGCCAAAACAGCTCCTGGTTCCCTGAAGGCTACCATCTGTAACAGCTGTCCTCACTCTCCCAAGTCCTGCCATCCTTCCAGGTGACTTCAGCCAGCATCCAATCCACAGGGACATCCTATCAGCCCTGCCTTCAGAATGTATCAAGAACCCAACTCCTTCTCTACTTCCAGGGCTGCAAGCCCGGGCCCAGCCACCATCACTGTCTGTGGATGACTGCAATAGGTCTCTTCCTGTGCACACTTGCCCCTCAGAACCACAGGGTCCAGAGTGAGCCTTTCAACAACACCCAAGTCAGTTCATCACTCCTCTGCTCAGGACCTTCAGTGACTCCCCATTCACTCAGAACCATATCTCCAGAGACTCTCTTAGCATTCAGCCACCAGGAACTCCGGCATGTTACCTGAACACCCCAAGCCCATCCTCACCTCAGGGTCGTTACTCTATCTGCTTTCCTACTTGGAATGTTTTTCTCCCAACAGCTGTCTGGCTCACTCCCTCACCTCCTGTATATCTGGTATTTCCTCCAGTCTTGTCCCCTCAGTGAGGCCTAACCTAACATCACAGTTAGTACTGAAACCTGCTCCCATCTCTTCTGCAGACAGATAAGGGAGTACTGTGGTTACTGCTCCTTATCCTGCTCTGTTTCTATTGGACCAAACACAGTCTAACATATTACACACATTTATGTAGCTAGTTAATCATTCAATTAGTTGTTGCGTTTACTGTTCATTGTCTATCTCGCCTCATGAGAATCTAAATCCCACAAGGGCATGGCTATCTTTGTTTCGTTCACTCCTATATCAAAAGCCTGGAGCACTGCTGAACATGCAGATGGTCAACTACTTGTTTTGGGAACCTGTGTACATCCATCCAGGCTAGAGACCTCTTGGGTTCTTGAGCCATCTCTAGCGACATACTCCTCTACTCCATCTCCCACATCCCAGGCTGCACCTAGGATCAACACCTGAAATGTGCCAGCTCTCAGAACACACATTCAGAAATACCACTCCCAGGCCATAACGCGTCCTCTGCCTTATCTGTCCCAGGACCCACAGAGCATCCGTTCTCTGACTTCAGCAGAAGACCAAGCAAACTGACCTCTTTCCTTGCTCCGTCAGTTCCTTCCTATCTTTCTCTCTCTCAATCCAGCTTTGATCTCATGGTCCTAACTACCGTTCACTAAATTCTCAGACAGCCCCTTAGTCTTTTCATCACATTCTTAGCAAATCCTCCAACTTAAATGAGTAGAATTTCCCCCGTAAGAGCTTCAGAGTGCTAGTAACACAAAGTCCTGATTAAAATAGGCCGTTTTGTTATCACTATACATTTAAGGTCAACCACCTCAAGCAGACCTTCAAATTTTAGAAATCAGATCATTAGGGCGGGCTCAGTGGCTCAGCCTATAATCCCAGCACTTTGGGAGGCTGAGGTGAGTGGACTGCCTGAGCCCATGGGTTCGAGATCAGTCCAGGCAACTTGGAAAGACCTTGTCTATACAATAAATAAAAAATTAGCTGGGCGTGGTAGCACGCCTATAGTTCCAGCT
>CAUYQG010210654.1:0-26901 GCA_963574415.1 Tarsius wallacei | reverse complement strand
ATCCCGCGCCTTTGGGAGGCTGAGGTGAGTGGATTGCCTGAGCCCGCAGGTTCGAGACCCGCCTGGGCAAGCGAGACCTCATCTCTACAATAAATCAAAAAATTAGCCGGGCGTGGTAGCGCGCGCCTGTAGTTCCAGCTCCTTGGAAGGCTGAGGCGGAAGGATCGCCGGAGCCCAGCAGGTCGAGGCTGTGGTGGCCGGAAGCGGCCACTGCACTCCAGTCTGGGCGACAGAGTGAGACTCCAACTCAAAAAAAAAAAAAAAAAAAAAAGATTAAAAAATGCCAAATATATAAAAACACTCACCATATATTCGCTATAGTTTTCTGCCTTTTTGCCTAAACAAGGAAAAATTCCATGTGGGGGCATGCAAAGTACCTGAGATACATTTATAGGAATAAGTATATTCTTGATATGGCCAATATGGATTATTCCTACATCTTTTTATTATTTTTCATAAAGGGCCTTTATTGAAGACTGTATCGTTCTCACTTTAAGACATTATTCCTCCAAGTTGTGCATCTTATCTCTCAATATTTCCTTGAATTTTGTTTATACTTTGTTTTATAGAACTTCTCACCTTCATGGATAGTATTAACAGACATATACTGTTATCAAGAACCAAATGTACTTCAAGCACTGGCGATAAAAACATAAACAAAATACAGCATTTCTCCTCAAGGAGGCCATCTTCTATTTAAAAAGACAGATAAGTAAACGATTGTAAAACACTTTACACATGCAATCACAGACAATACATGAGAAAGATTAAAAGAAAGAAAAAGACCACCTAATGACAGGAGACGTAAAGGTTAAATAAGTCTATATGTGATGTGATGATTTGAATGTGTCCCCTCCAAAGTTCACCTGTTAGATATCAATCCCCAATGCAACAGTTGAGAGGTGGGACATTTAAGAGGTGATTAGGTCATAAGGGCAGAGTGCTCATAAATTAACACCATCATCACAGGAGTGGGTTCTTCATAAAATAATAATTTCGGTCCCTTTTTCTCTTGCTCTCTCACACATAATCTTCCCCTCTGTCTTCCACCACGGGATGATACAGCGAGGCCCTCAGACATACAGATGCCAACACCATGCTCCTGGACTTTCCAACCCCCTAACTGTGAGCCAAGTAAATTTCTAATGCTTATAAACTACCTGGTCTATGGTATTCTGTTAAAACAACACAAAACAGACTAAGATGTAAGGATATGAGTTATCCCAGCTGTTAATAAGTAAAATATTAATAAAAACCTGAAGATCAAAAACACTATTAGGAAATAACACTAAATGAAAAAACTCAAAGCAATTCAAGCACAGATTTGCAATAAATAGTGATGATAGAAAACAAAAATCTTAAGCTACATATTATGAAGACGATCTAATCCATATAAATTATGTTATACTAGAAGAGAGAGTCTCAGATTGGAAGTTTGATACTTTAATAACAAAGCCCAAAAGAAATATTAATAAATAAGAGAAAAACATTTCACTGCCCTGGAAAACTTCTTATAAAACCCAAGAGAAATTTTATAAGGGCTATTATAGCTTTTAGAGCAAATAAACAAACTTGTGCTTGAACAATTTTTATTTCCTTGAAACATTTAACTATAACCAATAAATGCTGCTCACCTATTGTATATTATGTTATCTCCCAGAATCTCCAATGCTCACTGACGAGCATAAAAATCAGGACTTACATTTTGCCATTCTGCATTTTAACCATGCCGCTAATACTCTTCATTCCTGAGAAAAATGAAACATACTGAAATATTCAGTGATTTTATAATGCTGAACTAATAAAAGCAAAGTCATTGTTATTTTGCTTCAAATCAAAAGTAGGCTTTAAACAAGAGTATACGAAATGTCACCCAGTAAGCAGTCCCCAAATACACAGCATCTTCTAACTTACTATAACACGTGTGAGAGGCACAGAAAATGATAAAAAGTCAGACAACCAAAAAATAAGGGTTATCTCAAAGCTACTGTCGGAATCTGAGGGAACTCTTCACTAACTTATATCTAAACTCTACGGAACCAAGCCTTGCTTCAATAAAACCAGAAAGGCCCGAACTCAGACCTAGCCCAATTGTACACTATCTCAGAGACTCAATGATTTCTCTCTGTGGAAAAAAGTGTAACACAGACTCCACGAGATCAGAGCACTGTTCAATCTCCCTTTCCATACAGACCCTTCCCAATTCTTAATCTCCCTGGCTGTATTTTGTCAGAGAGCAACTTTTGGAGGATTTGTGCAAGGAAGGTGGATGAGCAACTGCATTATGGGTGTTAAGGAACAAGACAAAAAGAATCTTAGTGACTGCCCACATTGCCAAGAGTACTCAGAATTTGAGAATTACGTAAAAACCTACTCCAAAACAAAAACAGTTGAGACTACTGAAGATGCGACCTTCAGTAGAACAGAGGAAACTAGACTGAGAGCTGCAAAGACCAACTTGTTCTCCAACTACAGAGCTGTAAAGGGTATTCACTCAATCTATAAGCAGACCAAAAACTGCAGCAAAGGCAGCTACACCATGGTTTGTGGTTGACAAATGTCAAGTACAAGACAAACCTCACACAGTTTACATCTGAGCAAAGAGAAGTGGGAAAAATAACCAAGAGCAAACAGGGGAAAACAAGGGAAACGGAACAGCCAGATTCACTGAGAGTAAAACCACATGGCTTCCTCCAAACAGGTGCAGAGAGCCCTAAGAATGGGAGTTTTTTTTAAAACCATAGAAGAGGGACGAGATGAAGAAAGATGGCAAGAAGACTAAAACTGCAGTAGTAAGACTTAAAACTCCACTCTTGCCACAAAAAGCAAAACTGAATCAAGCAAACAACACAAATCAATGGCATGGAGAGTCTGAGGATCTCTCACCAAAGCACACTGTAATCTGAACCAACCACGTTTCAAGAGCAATAGTAATATATAACTAGTGGCTACCATTTTGGCCAGCACAAGTTTAAAGAAATTATACCTAGTGCAATGTCACACAACTAGTTAGCAGAACCAAGATGCAACTAGTTTCCTCTAATTGCAAAGTGTATAACCTTTCCCTTTGAGAAAACAAACAGAGGTAAACTTGGGCTTCAAGTACAAAGTTCAAACTAACAAAATCCTGACGGGAGGATGAAACTTAATTGTTCAAATAAATGATTTTTTTTATAACTCACAAAGCACATTTATATAATGCCATTATATAAACAAATGTCAGTTTCAAAAAAGGTTTAAAAAAGTAAAATTTTATTAATTATCTAGCTTTAATATGCATAGATTATAAGCATGATACTTTATATATATCAGTGTATAACAACATTCAAGTATATTATAACTAATTCTTGTTTTGGGTACTTTAAAATCACAAATACTAGCTGGGCATGGTGGCTTACACCTGTAATCCCAGCACTTTGCGAGGCTGAAGCGAGAGCAATGCCTGAGCCCAGGGGTTCGAGACCAGCCTGGACAACTTGGCAAGACCTCGTCTCTACAATAAATCAGAAAATTAGCTGGGCATGGTGGCGCATGCCTGTAGCTCCAGCTACTTGGAAGGCTGAGGCGGAAGGATCGCCTGAGCCCAGCATGTTGAGGCTGCAGCGGCCATGAGCATGCCACTGCACTCCAGTGTGGGCGACAGAGTGAGAACCCAACTCAAAAAAAATTTAAAAGAAAAGAAAATTACAAATACTAAAAATGATCATAATCAACACCAAAGTACACACTTTACATCATTATCATCTAGAAGGCATACATACATCGTTTGAAAACCTAATTATTTACGAGCTACTTAACAGAAGGAACATATTGGTTTCTTCATGAGAAGATACTAAATTTATGCAACATCAATGATATAATTTAAAGTGTGAATTTAACATAGTGTATATTTCTTACTAATTCACGGCCACATCACCAGAAAAACTTAGATGTTATCCTGGACTCCCTTTTTCTTCTACCTTAGCCCCTATATTCAGCCAACCACCGTTTACTGTGAAACTTATAGCTAACACCACCATCTCCTGAATCATCACCATTTTTCTCCACTAACTCCTTTGGCGCTCCACTACCACCCCTGGGGTCTAAGCCAATATCCTCAGTGATCTAGACCCTCCTAAACTGTTACCCTCCTGCGCCCCCACCGAGTAAGTAATCACTGCAACCAAAGTGATTAAATTTTTTAAAAATTTAAAATGACCATGTCATTCTCTTGCTTTTATTAAAACCCTTCAATGACTTCCCATAGTATTCAGGAAAACCCAACTACAAAAAACTCTCGAGAATCCTGCAGAGAAACTGCAAACTCAACAACAACCAGGTTAAATATTGACTCATTATATTTACTCATTTGGCGCTTTAATTGAGTGGCACAAAAGGGAGAGCACATGCCCCTCCAGAGCAGCAGCTGCTACCAGGCTGCAACTGAGTGTCACCATCTGAAAACAGACTCGAGTGCTGCCACATCCTCTAATTTTTCAAGAGAAATCAGAAACCCAGACTCTTGCGTGAAATTTTCTGATCTGTGAATGCCGACAACTAATTCAAACCTTTGGAACAACATCAGGAGGCAAAAAAGCTTGTAAGCACACTTTGGGAGGCAGAGGTGAGAGGACTGACTGAGTCCAGGGGTCGAGACCAGCCGGGGCAACTTGCTGGGGTCTCATCTCCACAATAAATCAAGAAAAATTAGCTGGGCGTGGTCGTGCGCACCTGTAGTTCCAGCTACTGGGAAGGTTGAGGCGGAAGGGTCGCCTGAGTCCCGCAGGTCGAGGCTGCGGTGGCCGGGAGCGGCCACTGCACTCCAGCCCGGGCGACAGAGACCCCACCTCAAAAAAAACACAAGGCCAAGTGTGACCTGCCATCTAGTCTCATCACCTGGCCCCACACTCTCCACATCAGCCATACTGAATACTTCTCAAATCCTTAGTGATGCCAAGCTTTTAGACCTGAGAACTCGCCAAAATGTTGTGTCCCTCACCTTGCCCACGTCTCCCCTCCCCGCTCTCTCTCTTACTGAGCGATCTCCTACTCATTCCACATTTCCGAGCCATGCTTCCTCAGTGACCTTCCTTGTTCCCCTCCGCCCCTAGTCCACAGGCTGGGGTCACTGCGTGTTGACAGCACTGAGCACAACTTCGCAACACTCATCACACCTCAAAAACAAGATTATCCATTTAAACCCACAATCCCTCCCTAGACAGGAAGCTCCGTAAAAACAGGGCCTGACACAGGAAGCGTTCAATACACACTTGCTGCTCACTAGTTTGGTCACACAATGTTCCTTCCGACAATAAGACTCTGGTATATTTTTAAAGATTAATCAACAGCAGGTCAAGGCTGCGGTGGCCGTGAGTGTGCCACTGAACTCCAGTCTGGGCGACAGAATGAGACTTGGACTCAGAAAAAAAAAAAAGTAGAGCAATGAAAGCCAGGGGTTAAGGGAGAGGAGATGTTACTGAACGGACAGAGTTTCAGTTCTGCAAGGTTCTGGAGAGGGACGGTGGTAATGGCTGCATAGCAGTGTGAACGTACTTCATGCCACAGAACTATATACACTTAAGGTGATAAAAGTTCGTGTTACATGTGTTTTACAATCATTAAAAAAAAAAGTTTGTGTACTTTGACTTCGAAAAGCCTGCTAGAAATCCTTCCAAAAACATGACTAGCTGGGATCTGCCTGAAAATCTGTGTGCAAGGAAAACACAGGATATAAATAAATGCCCAATGGGCAAACAGTAGAGGCCAAATAGTGATGGTGCATCCACACGCTGGAGTGTTGCACAGTCACCAGCAGTGGTGTTTCTGCAAAGTTCTTCATGACTGGGAAATGCTTATATTGCTGCATTAGTTTTTCAGTGTGGGGCACAAAATAATACATATGGCATGATCTCAGCTCCATAAATTCAAAAAGCACAGAAGACATACAGCAAACAGGCAGGTTCAAATATTAACCTCTCAATTGTTCCTACTTTCTTAGCATTTTTCTATCTTTTCCAAGTCTATAATGAGCACATATTACATGAACACTATTTTGTAGAGAAATAGTAAAAAAAAAAAAACCAAAAAACAGGGTTAGGGAGCAAAGACTGGTCAGTTATTTGGGAGTCTTCTGCTACTTCTTGAGTCATACAGATTACAAACGCATCTCCCTTCTGGATGCAGGACAAGAGAAAAATGCATTCCTACAGCTTGGAGCCCCTCCCACCCTCCAGAGCATCCAGCCCAGCCAAGACGTGCACATAGGCTCCCTTTTCCCCACCCCTGCCCCAGACCCTAAAGGTGTTTTCAGAAGAGACAAACTGGAAATACACCTGACCCATCGCCAATCATTGGGACAAACTCATCTATCACCCTGACCTCCACTGGGGCATCCAGTTATCACACAGCCACCTCCAGGGGAGGGACCAGATAGTACCTCCAAGAATGAGGAAGTGGTTGTTCTCCAGTGGGACCACAAGCGCTTCCTGGGGCCATGGAAATTCAGCAGGACCAAAGTACACACTGGATCTGGAGCCTGCTAGCCAGGAAAGAGCCACCAAAACCTCCCACCCTAGCCCCCACTCCTGAGTTCGGGACCCTACCCAAGCTGCAGGTGACACACAGGGTCATAGGAGCATGTTCAGACCTCCCCAGGACAAAGGGCTTTTTTGCCTCGGGTTTGTGGGACACCAGAACCTGGTCTATGTCACTGCCTCTCGGCCTGAACACACTTTTGATCTACCTCCCAGATGGCCCGGGGTGAGAGGGATGGGCGCCCAGGGAAATCTCCAAGAAAGGTGATGGATTACAATGTGGAGAAGAATGCCAGGACCAGGCCCCTTTGTTAACAGAGCCAGTCTGCGCTCCAGGGAGGAATGTGCACAGGCATGGACGCAGACGCCCTCGCTAATGGCCCAGTGTGGCCTTAGGGCCGACTGCCCGCCCGGCCAGATGTGGGTCTGTGCCATTTATTGTGCAGCTCCAAGTGAGCGAAATGCTACACACTGCAGCTGTGTTCCAGGGTGATGGGGAGAGCTCAGATTCCTGAATCCTCTGGTGAGAAATAACTGACTTCTGGTGCCTGGAGCAGGGCCCAGGCTCCCGTAAAAAGAAAAGCAACTGCAGACTGCACTGGGCGGCCTTGGCTCAGGCTCTTCCCGAGCACTTTCTTTCCTTCTTCCACTCTTGCAACGAGTGCATTCTAGTGTATTCAAAGCCTCTGGGGCCAGGCATGGTGGCTGACGCCTGTAATCCCAGCACTACAGGAGGCCGAGGCAGGAGGACTGCTTGAGCCTAGGAGTTCCAGACCAGCCTGGGTAACATAGCGAGGCCTCATCTCTACAAAAAATCAAAAGATTAGCTGGGCGTGGTGGCACATGCCTATAGTCCCAGCTACTTGGGAGGCTTAGGCAGAATGATCACCTGAGCCCAGGAGGTCAAATCTGTGGTGAGTCGTGAGTGTGACACTGCACTCCAGCCTGGGCAACAGAGACTCTGACTCAAAAAATGAAAAAGTATCAAGGAATTGGTTTCTATGAGCAGTTTCACAAACACAAGAGGCACCGCATCACACTCTACTGCTGCTAAGACACAACGAAAGGAGGTAACACCCCTTAGTCCACCTGGATGTGTCCCCTGGTGCCATGAGGCGTGGTCTAGCTGGGGGTGGTGCTCACCATCGTTAGCAGGACACCTGTGTTCATACTTCCTGGGTGCCAAGAGTTTGTTGCTTGGGCAGCTGCTGAAAGAAGGATTCCTAAAGACGTCTTCTGCTATCTTATAACAGAAAAGAAACAGGGGCTGCAAAGAGCGTATTAAGTGCTATTATCTCTCCCCAAAAGAGAAGAGGAAGAGGAAGGGCAGGCACTTAACGAGCCATAATTAGAGCTGAAGGAGGAAGGAAGAGGAGTAAGAAAGGCCCAGCCTCGGGAAACAGCTGGGGCTGGCACCCTGGCTGCAGTGGATGGCGGACACTGCAGCTCCGAGTCTTGGCCTGCCCACCCAGCCAGGGCTGGGCCACCGGTGGGGGACTGTACCAGTTCCTCATCCTGGCAAGAACTCCAAGCACTGCCAACCTGAATTCAGATTCAGAACTTGCCATGCCCCCTACACTGGCGACACTAAACTCGCCAAGTGTCAGTGCCCTCTTCCAGAAAAGGAAGACAATAAGGATGACGTACATGCAAGGTTCAGCGACAATCAGATCAGGGACAGAAAGCACACGACCAGCACAGGCCATGGAGTAACGAAAAGAAGGCGTTCTTTTTAGCCACCTGGGAGCGGCTGGGCACTGGCAGGCTATTTGCAGAGGGCTTCCAGGGCTTCCTGCCCAGCCCAGGGGGTAGTGGACGAGGGAGAGAAGTTTCTCTCCTTGAGGGGTAGCTCTGAGGAGCACTTCTGTGGCATGATCAGGGGATACTCCACCAGAGGGAATTTTCTAGATGGCTGACACAGAATTCTTCAGCATAATCTTTCACTCATTTTGCCCATTTGAAACAAAACATTTTAATACCATATTACTACCTTCTTCAAAAAAAAAAGTCAGCATACTTCTTTTTCAGTGTCTAAGGATCATTCTGATGACCATAAAGCATGGTCCCCATCTGTCCAACAGGGGTCTGCAGCACCAGGTGAGGACACTAGGCAGGGCTGTGCCAGGGCCAGGTGCACAGTGAGGGGCCAGAGGTCCCCTGGGAGCACACAAACCAGAACAGATGTTCCTCAAGGACGTCCTGCCATGTGGACATCAGAGCCACCCAGGGGACACTAAGCTCTGCACTATGTCCCACACCACCATGGTGGATGTGCACAAAACACATTCCTGATTCACAGAGTGCAAACTGAAAGTTCAAGAAACAGAGATGCTAGTTGTCTGCTTTTATAAGAAACAGACAGACATCAAGGAAATCACTGTCCCTGTCCCTGAGCTGTACCCAAAGAACCACGTAACAGGACGGAGCCTATAGCAGGACTTGACATACCGTATGACTCAAAATGCTTCTTGAATCTAAGAGAAGTCAACACACATTCGGCAGCATTGGGTGGAAGCGATTTTTATTGTCTCAATATTCTAGAAGCAGTCAGGCAGCATGGGAACAACACAACCCTTGTAGCCAGACAGGCAACCATTTAAACACCAGGTCCATGCAGAGACCCTGTGAGGCCGAGGCCACGCAACACGCCTCTCTCTGACTCACGTGCTGCCTCTCTCTGGCTCACCACGAAGGTGAAAAAAAAATACCTGTGTTCTGTTTGTTTTTGAGTCTCATGCTAGCTGCGAGGAGCAGAGTGACTCTAAGTTAACCCTATGACGACTTAATGAACCAACTAACCAGAACCCCTTATTCTAGATCAACAGGCTGCAAAGGACTCTGTGTGGACAGGGCAGACTTTAGGTCACTCCAGACACTGCTTCTAAGGGTTAGGGGACGACCCCGTGATTGCTGATGTCCTGCAGAAAGGGGCCTGGGGTCCTCAACACACGTCCTGGAAAGCAACAGCCCAGACCCACCCATCCCACCTCAGCTCCTGCTGCATGCAGCAGACTCACCAGATCCACCCATAAAACAGGAGCCTTCCCCCGAGAAATGTACGGGAGCTGCCGTAAGGAAGCCTGGAAGCCTCAATTCTAAGGGTGCTGCTGAGATCGTTAGCAAATGTCTCCGACCTCTTGTAGGTGGCAGGGATGTAAACAAAGCCTCCTGCCCTCGAAAGTTATCTTGCTGAGACACCGGCACCTCCCCCTGCAAGTTCATACACTAGGTCACGGGCAGGGAACTTTCAGCTTGCTCTGGACATGGCTGGTTTACGACAGGCTGATCCTAGGGATGGGACACAGACAGAAGCCAGAGGACCGGGCTCACTCAGATCCCTGCTCGTCCCTGGACTTCAGAAATTTACTTGGCATCTTACTCATTTGTAAAATGAGTCCTTGTGTGCAGAGTCCTGGACAGAGGTAACTGCCATTGCCAGGTGGTAGGCCAGTCTTTTCCATTCACTATTTGCCTTATTGCCTTCTCCTCGGGGTCACTGCTGTCCACATCAGCAACACCTTGGCAGCCCAGGAACAAACTTTGACCCCCGTGTCCTTTTGCCAAGTAGCTCAGTTTCAAAACATTAAGTGCCCAAAACGACACTTTGTAAAAGCCAATCAACGTGCATTCGGGAATAAGCAGTTCCCTAAGGCTACTACTTTTTCTATCTTGGTAGTTTTTAAAAGGAATAATTCAACTGAGCTGCAGATAGCTTTGGCAGTCTCCACTGAGGAATTGCTGTCTGGACATGCATTAGGACCCAGTCGACAGTCAGACATGCAGCACCAGCCAGCAGCAGGACTCAAGAGTCCCAAGTTCTGTTCCAGAATCCCAGGCTGCACCATCACCATGTTTCATCATCTTGGGCAAGTTACTCAGCCTTTCTTTGCCTCAGTTCGCTTGTCTGTCAGATGGGGTCATAATCCCAATTCCGAGGGTTGTTATTTGGGTGAAATGAAATAAATGCATGTAAAGCGTTTAGCACAAGCAAACACTCCCATCAGCACTCCCTATAACCCCTAACTATTACTTTTTTTGGCAATCATATTACTGTCTAAGGTCAGGAGTCTGGCCTTCTGCCAGTTCTCCCAGCCAGTTCCCCATGAACAGAGATCTGAACACCACCACCTGCAGCCATGTGCACCTTCATGTCTGGCTACTGGCCTTGCCCAGCCACCCTCCCTCCAGCTGCAGTGACTCCCCACCCCCTCCCAGGCCCTCAAGGCCCCAGGCACAGAAAGGGCTTTCTTAATACTTGTTGATTGATTTGCAAATATAACCTCACAAGCCCCAAAGAGGGAAGCGCCAAAAGCACAAGGACAAGCAAACCTCATTCAAAAGGGATAGAATTAAAGCCCTTTAAAAAGGTAATATGCACAAACCAAAAGCCTCAAGAAAACATACCAAAATGTCTACTGGGTAGTTCTTCAGGGCTATGCAGTATTAATACAAAGACAGTGTCTACAGTCACACTTTTCGGTGTATTTTAAGAGTTCCATCATCGTGCTTTCAAGTAGGAAAAAAAAATGGAAGACAGCGGGGGAGAAGTCTCTCAAAAGATCAAAGTGTGTGAATGGGCCCCAGGGGAACCTGGGGGCTTCCCAGTAGGTAGGGGCCACCCTCAATAGTGCTCTCTGCTGGCTCCGCACCCCGGATGGTGCTTTTTTGTCTTTCAACCAAGTCGAGAGTCCGGGTCACCTGCAGGCACTGTCTGGAGAATGCCAGTGGAGCCCCGGAGTCTTCCCGCCACAGATTCTCAAATCCCTATAAGCAGAGGACCTGCCGCGGCGCAGCACCGGCACTGAGACCCTTGGGACACCCAAGGACCCTCCCTCCTGATTGTCAGCGACAGTGCCGGCGTGCCACGGGTGGCCCCCGGGCCCGGGAGCGCCCCCCAGTGCCCTCCCCCTCAGAAAAAAAGTAAAGAGGCGCGAAAGAAACCCCTGCCGCCCACCCATTAAAGGGAAAAGGAAAGAGAGACGCCCCGGGGAGTCTGCCTCGCGAAAGCGGAAGAGGGGTCCTGAGTTTGCCCGTGGAAGCCCCTAGCTGGGCTCTGTGCCCCGCAGTCCCGGGACTGCGTCCCAGGGAGCGAAGTTCGCACCGACCGCGACGCTGGGTGCAGCTCCGGCCTCTGCCAGCCGTCCAGGGCGCCCTGGCGCCACGGGTCCCGGTCGAGCCTGCTCGGACCGCAGCCCAGTTCCCAGACCCCGCTTGGCCAGCCAGTGCCCCAGTCCTCGGACCCCAGCAGAGCGGGCCCGCGCTCCAGCCTCTGTCCTGGGACTCCACCGGCGCGACCCAAGCCCCGTGCCCGCGCACCCCCAGCCCCGGTCCCTGCGCGCCCCAGTCTTGGTCCCCCGAGGGCCCTGTCCCTGCGCCCGGATCGCCCGTTCCCAGCGCGCCCCAAACTCAGTCCCCGCGCCCGGCTCGCGATCGCCGCGCGCCCGGAGCCCTGATCCCCCAGCCCGGGGAGCAGACGCCCGCGCCGGGCCCGAAACAAAGAGGGCGGCGGCGCATGGTTTCCCCCTCCCCCGGCCCCGGTACCTGGGGGAGCCCGTGGCGCGGTCCGGCCGGGCGATGGCCGCAGCGAAGCTGGGTGCCGAGCTGCGCGCGGGCGGGCCCGTCCTCCTGGCTGGCGGCCGGCGCCCGCGGCAGGGCCCCCTCGAGGCGGAGCGGGCAATCGCCACGGCCTGCGCCCGGGTCCCGGCCGGTCACCTGGCCTCATCACCCTAACAATGCCGTGCGTTCCAGGCGGTAGTCGCCGGGAACCCCTGTCCTGCGGAGGTGTGCCCCGGGACCTCCCTGTGCTGGCTGCGGTGGCGACCGGGAATTATTAGACTCATCGAGCTGCCCGGGCTCCAAGCGTTCAGGAAGCTCGCAGGTTCCGGGGTGCTGGAAGAGTACCTGGGGAGGCGAGTTCCAGTCTCGGTTCCTGCACAACCAGTTCATTCTTTAATTCAGCGCCTACTAATTATGGCGGTCCCCGGGAGCAAGACCTACAGCTCCCTCCTATAGCTTGCAGTCGAGTGGGGGCCATGCATACGTACAGCAGCAGAGTCAGGACTAGAAAGCCCAAGGTACCTTAGGAGCCCGTGACAGGCCCAGTTAATGGAGGGAAGGGGTCAGGGAAGTCTAAAAGTCACACGACTTCAGACAATGAGCTGGACAAAAGAGCAGAAATTTAGGCAGGCCAGGGGCAAACAAGAAAGATCTCAGACAGAGGAAAGACCTGTAGATTGTCTATCCCTGAGATTCAAATGTCCTTGAACTCGGTCCCTTAGCCTCAGTTTCCCCATGTGAGAGCTCTGGGGAATGGACAGCATGCTCTTGAAGGTAAAACCCACACTTTTCTGCATAAATGAGAAGTGCTGTTTCTCCAAGGAAGTTACAAGAAAAGTTCCTTCAATGTCTCATCCTGTGGCCGTTTCCAGGAAAACACCCCCACCTCCTGCAGTAAAGGGGAGCAGATGGCCTCAGAGTCCCACCTGTGGCGGGGTGAGGGCAAGTCTTGAAGTGTGGGCACCAGGAGCTGGTCTGGATTTGGGAACAGTATGCCCCAATCATCCCCAGCCCTGGGGTCCTGCCGGGCCCCTCTGGCTTTTGTAGGGAAGTGAGAATCACCTGGCTTGTCAAAGATGGTAGAAAAAAGGAGCGAGAAAAATCATCCCTGAAAAGACTTTTGAAAGAAGCCAGCACAGGCCAGGCTCAGGGGCTCAGCCTGTAATCCCAGAGCTTTCTGAGGCCAAGGCAAGTGGCTTGCCTGAGCTCGTGGGTTCGAGGCCCACCCAGGCAACTTGGCAAGCCCTCGTCTCGACAATAAATCAAAAATTAGCCAGGCCTGGTAGCTCGCACCTGTAGTTCTGACTACTTGGAAGTCTGAGGCGGAAGGATCGCCAGAGCCCAGCAGGTCGAGGCTGCGGTGGCTGGGAGCGTGCCACTGCACTCCAGTTTGGGTGATGGAGTGGGACACCAACTCAAAAAAATAAAAATTAAAAATTAAAAAATGAAAGCAGTCAGCACAAACCTCGAGACTCTAGATCCAAAGTCAGCCAGCCCTGGGAGGGGACATGCAGCCAACCCCACATTTCATCACTGAGAACATGTAGCCTGAGCCATGCTCCCACCACTCAAGGAGAGGCAAGAGCTGCTTGGAAGGTAGCATTGTTTCTCAAGCGGGGTTTTCATTTCCTGGGGCAAAGGCTTCTCTGAGCACCAAGCCCCAACCCTCAGACATGAGGCAGACAGGGTACCAGGAAATAAACCATAAGGGAGTCTGGGGAGAAGGTCGCAACCAGCTGGCCTGGAAATGGGAGTGAGGCTGGGACTATTAGGATCCCCTTTGGTCTGATAAGGAAGCAGCTCTGAAATCCTAGGTAACTTGCCCAAGGCTGTCCAGCTGGTTAGAGGCAATACATGATAAGGACCCAAGACCATCTGGCCTCCCAGCTTCTCTGACTTCCCAACTGTCTGCTCACCCCCATCCACTCAGTACAATTCAGCCAAACCTGCTCTGCTCAAACATCTCTTCCACTTGACTCGGGTGACCTCTGCACTTGGAGCCGATCATGTACAAATCTGTGTATCACAGAAACTATCACAATGCCAAAAACCATGACTGACTACATGAACTTCATGAAGTGTTAGGATACCCATTTGTGGAAGCTAATACTGTTCAGTTTGACCGACAACTCAAAGCTAGGAAAACTCAGTGCCGAGTGAGAAGTCTCTGTCCTTCTGTCAGGAACCCTCTCCTAAAGTCTCCCTAAACTGTCACCCCCACTCAAGCCAGATGACACTACCAATCCTATTGCCCTTTCTGGGGCAGCAGGGAAGAGAAGTGCCCTGATCACACCCTTCTTTCTAGAACAATTGTGACTTGAGTGCCCATTCATGTAGCATCTGTCCTTACATTCCCTGACAGAGTCCCAAGAAAGGAGAAGAAACGGTCTCCAGTTTTCCCATGCACACTGTGTTGGCTGGTGTGTCTGGTCCCCAGTACCCCACATGCAGGGCAGCCTCTGGACCCCTAGCTTAGACCTTGGCCCCTTCCAGAGCTTTGCTCCATGGTGCCTTCCCAGGCCCAGAGCCTTCCCACCTCACAGGCCACAACTTTGAGTTACCAAGAAATTAAACAAAAACAGGGCATGAGCAGTATCTGAAAAAAGAAGCGTGAACTTTTTCCATCCTTAGCTATCCAAAAAGATCTCAAATTTAAAAACAAAAGTCTCAAACAAATTTAGCTTAAGAAAAAAAAAGCAGGCCTGGCTCGGTGGCTCAGCCTGTAATCCCACGCTTTGGGAGGCTGAGGTGAGTGGATTGATTGCCCGAGCCCATGGGTTCAAGACCCGCCTGGGCAACTTGGTGAGACCTCATCTCTACAATAAATCAAAAAATTAGCCAGGCGTGGTAGCGTGCGCCTGTAATTCCGGCTACTCAGAAGGCTGAGGCGGAAGGATCGCCTGAGCCCAGCAGGTCGAGGCTGCAGTGACCGGGAGTGGCCACTGCACTCCAGTCTGGGCGACAGAGTGAGACTCCAACTCAAAAAAAAAAAGAAAAAAAAAGCAGCCATATGCAGAGAATAGCCTCTCCCTCCCAGGACACCAAGCTGGGGAGGGGGCAAGTCTGGCAAGGACACTCCCTCCATCCATTCTACACCCATTCCCCCAACCTCAACCCCCATCTCTTTCCTCTCTGAGTCTTTCTTGGAACTATTCTTGCTTCTCCCTCACAAGAGTTGTTCTCGAAGATTTGATGGAAGCTGGTTATTGCTGTGAAGATTGTCTTTGCCATGGCAAAAGTCTGATAATTTTGGATCCTTAGATCAAAGGAAGTATATTAGCAATGGCTTGGATATTTTTCTTCTTTCTTTCTTTCTTTCTTTTTCTTTCTTTTTTTTTTGAGTTGGAGTTTCACACTGTCACCCAGGCTGGAGGGCAGTGGCATGCTCCCGGCCATTGCAGCCTCGACCTGCTGGGCTCCAGCGATCCTTCTGCCTCAGCCTTCCAAGTAGCCAGAAATACAGGTGCACGCTACCACGCCCGGCTAATTTTTGATTTGTTATAGAGACAAGATCTCGCCAAGTTGCCCTGACTGGTCTCAAACCCGCAGGCTCAGGCAATCCACTCGCCTGGGCCTCCCAAAGTGCTGAGATTACAGGCTGAGCCACTGAGCCCAGCTGGATATTTTTCTTCTTTCTTTATTTTTTTTTTTTTAAAGAAGTGAGGTCTTGCTACGTTACCCAGGCAGGTCTCGAACTCCTGAGCTTAAACGATACTCGACCTCCCAAAGTGCTGGGATTGGCCAGGCTTGGAGGCTCAGCCTGTAATCCCAGCACTTTGAGAGGCCAAGGAGAGTGAATTGCCTGAGCCCGCGGGTTCAAGACCAACCCGGGCAAGTTGGCAAGACCTCCTCTCTATAATAAATAAAAAATTAACTGGGTGTGGTAGCATGCATCTGTAGTTCCGGCTACTTGGAAGGTTAAGGTGGAAAGATCGCCTGAACTCAGCAGGTCAAGGCTGCAGTGACTGTGAATGTGCCATTGCACTCCAGCCTGGGCGACAGAGTGAGACACCGACTTAAAAAAAAAAAAGAGAGAGAGAGAGACAGACAAAGTGCTGGGATTACAGGCCTGAGCCACCATGCCTGGACCTTCTTATTTCTTATTTTCTGTCACTGAAATGAATATTTTCCAAAGACCCACGGGAGGAGGCAGCAGGAAACATACAAGACGGAGTTGCATAGCTCCTTAATGCAGTAAGGGAACTATGGCGTCTGAGTATGAGCAGAGGCCTGTGTTTTGCTTTAAAATACTGAGTCCCTTGAGACTCTTACTGGAACACCTCACCCTTTTCTCTCCTCTCTTCTCTCTTCCCAAACACACATCCTCACTGACAACTCAATGATGAGGGCTTTAAACTTGCCAGGCCCAGCTGCAGGTACCTCAGCTTCCTGTGTCCCAGAAACCAGAACCTTTTGGGAACCTATGCAACCTTGGTGCTTATGATGGTTCATTTTATGTGTCAACTCTACTGGGCTAAGGGATGTCCAGATAGCTGGTGAAACATTATTTGTGGGTGTGTCTGTGAGGGTGTTTCCAGAGATTAGCATTGGATTCTATAGACTGGATCCACCCTCACCAGCACAGGTGGGCATCATTCGGTCCTTCAAAGACCCAAATAGAACAAAAAGGCAGAGCAAGGGTGAATTCTCTCTTCTTGAGCTGGAATGTCCATTTTTCTCCTGCCTTCAGATACCCATTCTCCTGGTTTTCAGGCCTTTGGACACAGACTAATAATTATACCATTAGCTTTCATGGGTCTCCAGCTTGCAGACAGCACATGGAAGGACTTCTTGGCTTCCATAATTGGGTGAACCAATTTCTAGATTTCTAGAATAAATCTTCTCTTATATCTATCTATATGTGCCTTATGAGTTCTGTTTCTCTTAATACAATACATAATACATAGCTATCCCCAAAAAATGCACTTGCAAGCCAACTTGGGCCCTGGGAGCCCACTGCATGGATGCAGATACTGACCCTTTGTGTAGCAGGCCAAGTTTTCTGGGGAGCAAGTTCTGAGACGGAGAAGACCAGGGTCCTCACTCTTGCTGTGTTCACCTGACGAAACTTTACAGAGTCCTCATCGGGTGTCAGCCCCAAGACCCTCTGCTTTGGGATCACTGTAGTAAGAAACCAGAGCCTGAATGAAATCAACTCAGTGTTGGCTGTGCTAGGTGGATCTGAAATCCCAGAATCTTCCACGGGAGGAGATTTCGGCCTCCATCCTCAATGCCAGATGGTCCCTTCACTACCCCTGATGCATACTTGACCAAATACAGTGATGGGGATGGCCTAGCTTTGTTAAAGTCAGCTCATTCTCTGCCTGATAAGAAGGCCATTCCTGCCGGGCTCGGTGACTCAGCCTGTAATCCCGCGCCTTGGGAGGCCGAGTTGAGTGAATTGCCTGAGCCCACGGGCTCAAGACTTGCCTGGGCAACATGGGGAAACCTCATCTCTACAATAAATCAAGAAAATTAGCTGGGCATGGTAATGCGCGCCTGTAGTTCCAGCTACTTGGAAGGCTGAGGCAGAAAGATTGCCGGAGCCCGGCAGGTCGAGGCTGCTGTGGCAGGGAGCGTGCCACTGCACTCCAGTCTGGGCGACAGAGTGAGACTGCAACTCAAAAAAAAAAGAAGGCCTTTCTTGAAGAGAGTGATACTACGATGAGGTCATGATTGATGTATTCCGGAGGGCTGAGGCCACAGGAGGGAGATCCTGGTGAAGGCTCCCTGGAGGGGCTGCCTGAGAAGCAGGAGTCTGCAGGACAGACATTCCTGGGGCAGTGTGGGTGGAGGAGGGGCAGGCACAAAGTGGGGAGCCCTGTATGAGCATGGTGTAGGCATCATGGGGCAGTGCTTGAGTCTGTGCCAGGCCGTGCAAGGAGGTAGTTAGAGGGACAGAGATGGAAGGTGAGAAAGTCCACTGGGAGCCGAGACTGGACAAACACGTAGGAGGGGGCTGGATGGTGGAGTGGCTAAAGGCTCAACATTTGAACTCCAGTGGTTTTGAATAAGAATCCTGGAGCCAGCCTGTAATCCCAGCACTTTGGGAGGCTGAGGCAAGTAGATTGCCTGAGCCTGCAGGTTCCAGGCCTACCGGGGAACTTGGCAAGACCTCGTCTCTACAATAAGTCAAAAATTAGCTGGGCATAGTAGTTCCAGCTACTTGGAAGGCTGAGGCGGAAGGATCACTGGAGCCCAGCAGGTCGAGGCTGTGGTGGCCAAGAGCATGCCACTGCACTCGAGTCTGGGTGACAGAATGATATTCCAACTCAAAAAAAAAAAAAAAAAAAAAGAATCCTGGAGCCCTGCCACAAACACCTCAGTAACCCTCAGTTTTCTAATCTGTAAAATGAGGCTGTTATGATCTTTATGAGAACTGGATGAAGTTGCCTTCCTGAAGCACTTAACACAGTGCCTGAGGCATAAGGAGACAGCAGGCCACAGGGCAGCACAGCTTGTTGGAGGTGCTGTTGACCCGGGTAGTCTTGGAGACTGGCTGGGGGTGGGAATGACTGCGGTCAGTCTCCAGTGGCTGCCCGGTCTGAGAATGACCCCTGGCCCCACAGAGTCTGATGCTTTGGGGGACTCATAAAATACAGACCAAAACATGTAGACCATGGGCTTGGGGCTACATGTGTTCGTGTTGTTTTTTGCATTTCGACAGTTATGAGTTAGAGAAGGGAAGTCTGCCCAGACACTTTATGTCCGCTCGGCAGCTGTCTACCAAGAACCCTAAAGCACCTTGCAGCTCCGTGAGGGCTGGATCCCCATGTAAGAGAAAAGCCAGCTCTGCTGGCTGCCTCTGTCACTTTGCCTGGAAAGGGCTCTTTCCCCTTATTACAGAAACTCTGCCTTTTCCACCAGATTCTGGTTAGGAGCCCATCTGGGTGCCCCCACAATCCATTGTTGTGTCATCTCCTCCTGACTATCACTGCCCCAGAGCCCAACACATTTTGGGAATGATTTTCATCCCACAGCACTGCTTCCTACCCTTTGTGCTGTGTGTCCTTCGCACAGTATTCCACGGTTTCTAAAAATTAGATGACATTTGCAAAGTTTTCCAAGGAATGATGTCATTTGCTGCTTAGAGATAAATTCAAGGAACAATGAGTCCAGCAGCTGCCCAATCCCCAGTGCCCAAGTCCCCACAAGGCCCGCCCACCCAGGGCTCCCAGGGGATCCATGTCCTATTTTGATATGAATACAAGAACCATGATAATTCACTTTAAACTTCCCTTAGTGCTGCATCTGTATATGCTTTCCTCATGCACACTGGAAACTAAAAACACTCCTCAAATCAAAGAAAACACTATCACTCAGATTTATCCAGATTTTATTCCCCAAGTACCATCAAAAGAAATGAGAAAGACCCAACTTCTGGATTTTTCTGGGTGGGATTTCAGAACCTGTTCTGCTGTGGCCAGACTTGGAGAGGAGGGCTCTGTGGCAGTGTTCTTAGGTCAGCATCTTGCTCATTCCCAAACTTTGGTCCAGGACCCTGCTGGCACTGCCTGGGTGGGAACAGCAAGCAGTTAGAAGTCTAGAAAGACCAGACCTGGGTGGATATGCTATGAGACCACTGTGTGAGCTGGCTTTCCCCCTCTCTCCCCTCCCTCGCTCGTTCCTCTCTCTCTTCTCTCGCCCCTCCCTCCCTCCCTCCCTCTCTCTCTCTCACTCTCTCCCTCCCCTGCTCCACTTCTCTTCTCCTTTCTCTCCTTCCCTTACTTTCCCTCTTTCCCCCACCTCTCTCTCTTTTCCTTTCTGACTCTCAGAACACATATCAAAGAGCCACAGGGCTCAAATAAAAACTGAATGACAATTATAGGAATTATTTCTCAGAGGACACAGAACACAACATCACTTTGGGGTCTTGAAGGACGATGCCACCCTCCTCTGGTATCTCTCTCCACCTTGCTCTTGGTGGAGAGATCTAAGTTCAAGCCCCAGCTGGTCCCTGGGAATGAGCTGGAGATTCCCTTCCTGTCAGAGCCAGTGGACTTGGTGACCATATTGAGAAGATAATCCCTGTGTTGCTCATCTCGAAGGGTTGTGAAGAACGAGAAGATAACATGGACAAAACAATCTATGACACTAAGAGAAATAACCTATGGCAGTGCTTAAGTCTCACTGGGGTGTTGCATGTCAGCAATAATAATTAATATTAGAGTCGGGCATTCTTTATAGCACTATTATATGCAGTATTTCATTTACAATTCCCAAATATTCCTTAGTAACCCCCCACCACGGGATACTTGGATTGGAAAGAGCAAGTGTCCTCCCCATGACCAAGTATCCCACAAGCAGGAAGCATCAAGGAGCCATCCACTGCCCCATTTTCAAACATGTGCATGAACACAAGCCAAGGGGTTTCTGCCCTGCTTAGGAGTGGGCTTGGTGGCGAAGCTGGCTCTAGCCAGCGTATTCGCAGCCTCAGACCCCTCTGCTCCTGCCTCATGTATGCCTTTGCTGTTCTGTTTTATGGGGTCAGTATATTCTTGTCCTGTCTTCAGAGGGATAACTTTTAGAACACCTTAAGGGAGACAACAAAAAAGAGAAAGGGACAGAAGGAAGGGAGATAATTTAATAAATAAACCAGCCGGGCGTGGTGGCTCAAGCCTATAATCCTAGCATTTTGGGAGGCCGAGGCAAGAGGATTGCCTGAGCCCGTAGGTTCGAGATCAGTCTGGGCAACTAGGTGAGACCTCGTCTTCACAATAAATCAAAAAATTAGCTGGGCATGGTAGCATGGGCCTGTAGTTCTGGCTACTTGGAAGGCTGAGGTAGAAGGATGGCAAGAGCCCGGCAAGTCGACGCTGGAGTGGCTGTGAGCATGCCACTGCACTCCAGCCTGGGCGACAGAGTGAGACTCCAACTCAATGAATAAATGAATAAATAAATAAATAATAAATAAACCTACCTCAGAAGTGCATTGTAATAATGAATATATTCTCCTTGCAATGATCTCCTTAAATGGAGAAGCAATGCAGATGTGTTTTGAATTCACAACCCCAATATACACAACAGCAAATTTATACACACACACACACACACACACACACACACACAATGCTTTAGGAATTATTTTTAAAATGGCTGTGTTACAAAGGGTTAGTCCACATGACATATGACTTACGTATTAAAAAATGCACATGTGACATCTCAGGAACTCATCTGGGGATCTGGTTCCCAGCCCGCTTGTGAACACATCCCTGACCTCGCCACAGAGTTTTTGGTTCTGAGGTCTGAAGACCTCCCTGTGATGGGTGAGTGGACATGCCTACAATAGAGGCAGCGTGACCCTCCCCTGATCAGGCATCTCTCTGCAGACGTGTGCCACCTGCTGTGGGTCATGCTACTTATTCCCTGGGTGGCTTTGGAAAGTTCATTAACTTCTTTGTGCCTTACTTTCTTCTATGAAAGAACCAGTTCTATCAGGCTGTTTTGAATGCTAAGGGAGTTCATCAAGGTGTGTTCTGTGCTCTGTTTAGAGCCACGTCCAGCACTTGGGGCAAATACTAGCCAGCCATTGTGACTCTGTTGTGCCCTCAGTGCTGCCCCAGCCCCAGCCTGACCCCATGCCTGATGACCACTCACTTAAGGGTTGTAGAAGAGAAGAAAGTAGCAAAACAATCTCCCCAGCAGAAGTTGTCATCACTGTAATTGAACCCTCTCTTTCCAGTCTCCTCCTGAAGCAAAAAAGGAAAAAAAGAAAAAAAATATGCCTCAGGTGTGGATTCCAAACCTGGTTGATCATCAAAATCACTTTAGAAGAGGGGGCGGTAGTTACACATTCAGGTTCCTGAGCCCAGATCCTCTGAATTCCAGGGCTGGGTCCAGGAATGTGCTAAAAAAAGAAACAAAAAACAAAAACAAAAAAAATCCTTCATGTTTTTCTATTTGCTGCACAAGAAAGAAATATGTATATAATGAAGAGGAGTGCTATGTTATCCTGAAATCCTGAAGGCTTTTTAACCCAAGCTTCTTTTCTCTATTTAAAGACTGTCTCTCATGGGTGGAACAAATCTTCAGATTTTAAACTAGTTCAAGAATTTAGCTGGGCGTATTCCCAACAGCTCGAAGGAAAGCATTCCAGTCTGTGGATTCCTCAGCTGCACTGAGGGCTCTGAGATCACAGGTCTGGCCGCTGTGCTAACTAGCTGGTCCTGGCTCCACAGGACTCACCCATGGCCCTCAGGAGGGGCTTGGGCGCAAACCTTTGGCAACTGAATAGATTTTTACCATCTGAGAGGCCAACTGGGAGCACTGAACCAAAGACAATGTGTTGGTTTTCAGAGAAGACGTGTTTAGGAATTCCACTAAAAATCCACTTTCCACGCAAAGAACAGAAGAGTTTCTCCCATGTGTGGCCCAGGTTATAAAGTCCCCGAGGAAGGGGCCCTGCCTTCATCTGACCACACTCATCCACACGTTACCCCCGAGTACCTGCCTCAGTGGCCCTTGGAGCCCTCTGACCGGAATGAGCAGAGTCATCTTGCTCTGAGAGTGTTAAACAGCACCCCAAGAAACCCCAACCTCCTCTCCAGGGCTGACTCAGAATATTTTGTGAATTCTATCTTTACTATCCTGACAAAACATAGCATCACACTCCAACGTGTCTGTTGTCAACTTTTACACTGGCAGACCCCAGATGAGAGCCCCTCTTGCCTGGAAGTGGGTGCCTGATTAGGAGGCCAGAGCACTGCCCTGCCTTTTTGATGCTGGACTAGCCCATAGGGGCCGGTGGCTTGCTGCTGTTGGGGTCCTTTCAGCAGCATTACTTTTTTCTTTCTTTTTTTTTTTTTTTTGAGTTGGAATCTCACTTCATCACCCAGGCTAGAGTGCAGTGGCACGCTCCCCGCCACCACAGCCTGGACCCGCTGGGCTCCGGCGATCCTTCCACCTCAGCCTTCCAAGTAGCTGAAACCACAGGTGCACGCCACCACACCCAGCTAATTTTTGATTTATTGTAGAGATGAGGTCTTGCCAAGTTGCCCGGTTGGTCTCGAACCCGTGGGCTCAGGCAATCCAATCGCCTTGGCCTCCCAAAGTGCCGGAATGACAGGCTGAGTCACTGAGCCCAGCCTACTTTTTAAATTCTAAATAATTAAATAATTTAACACCTGCGTCACTGTTTTCCTTCCACTTGCAAATTCTCCAGAGTCCCACATGAGGGAAGCATAGCAGTTACTGCTCCTCCCATCTCTAACTCATTCTCCCCACCCCACTCCTAAGCCCCAGCCAAGAAGAGCAGTGAATAATTTCTCAGAATCAGGCACCTACCAAGTGCTCATCCCAATATATGAACAATTAAGCCTGACTTTGCTCTGGGTTCCTGAGAGCAAGCTGGCAATGGTAAAGAACTCTGAACACAGCAGGTCACAGCCATGGCCTCTGCAATGCCTGAGCCCATTTGGCTGCTCTATGGGACTCTGACAAGTCAAATTTGTAAATAAGAAGGTCAAGCCAGCCGGGCTCGGTGGCTCAGCCTGTAATCCCGCGCTTCAGGAGGCCGAGGTGAGTGGATTGCCTGAGCCCGCGAGTTCAAGACCCGCCTGGGCAACTTGGTGAGACCTCATCTCTACAATAAATAAAAAAAATTAGCCAGGTGTGGTAGTGAGTGCCTGTAATTCCAGCTACTCGGAAGGCTGAGGCGGAAGGATCGCCGGAGACCAGCAGGTCGAGGCTGCAGTGGCCGGGAGTGGCAACTGCACTCCAGTCTGGGCGACAGAGTGAGACTCCAACTCAAAAAAAAAAAGAAAAAAGAAAGTCAAGTCACTGGATAGCCTTGGCAATTAAAACAAAACTTTCTTCTTAGCCTGCAGGCTTCAGAACTCCTTTTAAGTGGAAAATCTCCATTCTGCAAAGAAAGTCACAGAAAACAATAACAAATCACAAACCTGCGACTGGACCCCTGAGTCAAGGCTTTCTCAATCTTACCTACCAGGACCGGAAGAAGGGATAAGTTAGCTGCCAAGCTGTCTGAAGCATTGTGTCTCCAGGTCACCCTCACCCTTCCTCGTGGGCTCAGTGTCAGAAAAAATGTTTTGAATTGAACACATATGTTATATGCGGGAATGACAGATTTGTCTTTCCAGTATCGGGGTTTCTTGTATGTATTAGTTGGGTTGATTAAAAGGTTCTGCTGGGCCGGGCTTGGTGGCTCAGCCTGTAATCCAGCACTTTGGGAGGACGAGGTGAATGGATCTCCGGAGCCCGAGGGTTTGAGACCAGCCCAGGTAACTTGGCAAGACCTCATCTCTACAGTAAATAGAAAACTAGCCAGGCGTGGTAGCATGCACCTGTAGTTCCAGCTACTTGGAAGGCAGAGGCGGAAGGATCGCCTGGGCCCAGCGGGTTGACGCTGGCGTGGCCGTGAGTGTGCCATTGCACTCCAGCCTGGGTGACAGAGTGAGACATCAACACACACACACACACACACACACAAAAGTTCTGCTGGAAAAAAGATCTGAAAGCCACTAATCTATGATTCCATCATCATCATGATTCACAGATGAGGGAATTGGGGCTGCAGGATGGGGTGCTTAGCCAAGGTGACTCCGAATTCCTCCTTCAGGTCAGAATAAGTTTCTCCTCCATCATCAGGCTCTTTCCTGAGTTCTGACCATTCACACAGGCCCAGCTCAGGGAAGGGCCCATGCATCTACCGCTGAGACAACCTGATTGCAGTTACCAGTGATTAACCACTCAAAGTCACACTTCCGAGTGTCCCACTCTGAGGGATGCAAGGCTAACTCCTGCAGACCTTCAGCAAAAGGACACCGGTCTTGTACCCCCTTGGTCGCAATCTAAATGTGTTGACTGAAAGCAAAAAGTGGAAGTGGTTGTAATCGAAGGGGACCTTTCCTTACATGGGTCTTGATTTTAACTTCCACCCTCAAGGTGAAAGGCAGGAGGTGAAGAAGGTTTGTCTGCAATTACATGTTAGCTTACCAAATAGTCTATTAAGCACTAAAGTCAATGCGGCCCTGTGTTCCCAGGGAGCGGGGTATGTATGGACTAGCAACCCTGCCTAAGAACGTTCATGTAAGCCTGCGTACCGGCTGGGTATATCAGGGTGTGAATCGACCAGTGCCTGCCTGGAGATGGCCCCATCAGGGAAGAACTATACTGCTACATGGAGGTAACATTGAGTTGTGGAGTGGCCCAAAAGAGGGACTGACTGACACTGAGACCGGTCTAGGGATTTCCCTGAGGAGATGGTGACGTCTGAGCTGTCTTTCGACACCTCTGCCAAATCAGTCTTGTCACTGCTTGTGAGATTCAGCACCAGCTGGTCAAAAACACCTCGAAGCTTCCAACCATCGAGGGACATTCTGAGGACCCACGTGGACCGAGCAGCACAAATGGGACTAAACGAGGGTCACCTTTCGAGGAGCTGCAGCCCCCTGCCTGCTCTGTCCCGAGGTTCTCCATGCTTATGCCCTGCCCAGGAGAGGAGTAAGAAGTGGACTCCATGAACTTTGAGAGAAGCCACCTGGGAAGACTCAAGCTGGGAAGTGGACAGTGCTGGGCAGAGACACTGGGACTCAGAGTCAGGGAGAGCAGGTCCCTGGGTTGATGGAGTTTCATCACTTTGGGGCCCAGGAAGGAAGGCAAGGGCAGGGACGCTGGTGATGCCTCATGTCCCAGAAATAAGGCAGGTATAGAGATTGAAAAGTGAGACTCACAGCCAGAGCAGGACAGTTGGTGGGTTGGTGGGACACCCAATCAGCCAAGCTTGCTCCTCAGTAGGGGTCCTTCAGGGTACCACGGAGCCCCGTGACCTCCAGGGAGCCACTGGTCTGCCCTCTGGCACCTGCTGTCCTAAATGAAGCCACTTTTTCTGGCTTCCATTATGACTCTGAAAGAATAAGATCATTTCCTGCCTTGGATGCCACATGGGATCTTGATAAAACTGCAGCCAAGATTCAGTCCCAAGGCGATGATAAGAAACACAACTGAGAGTTAGGCATAAAGATGTTTATGGCAGTATTGTTTATAATTATGAAAGATATAATGATCAGTAAGCATTTCATGAAGACAAACTATGGGCAAGAAGCAGCTTACGTGCTTTACAGGCATTAACATTTATCCTTTTAATAGCTTCCTGTGGTTTGAATATCTGCATCCTCTCCAAAACTCATGTTGAAACTTAATCCTCAATGCAACAGTGTTAAGAGGTATAACCTTTAGAAGGTGATTGAGTCCTTATAATGGAGTTAGGTGCCCTTATTAAAGGGCCTGATGGGGGGGTCTGTCCCCTTTTTGCCCTTCCATCCCTCCTGCCTGTGAGGACACGGCATTCCCCTATGCTGAAGTATGCAGCAATAAGGACCATTTTGGAAGAGGAGACCAGGCTCTCACAGATACTGATCCTGCCAGCACCTTGATCTTGGACTTCCCAGCCTCTAGAGCTGTGAGAAAACAAACTTATGTTCCTTATAAATTGCCTACGCTGGCCGGGCTTGGTGGCTCAGCTTGCAATCCTAGCACTTTGGGAACCGAGGTGAGTGGATTGCCTGAGCCTGTAGCTTCAAGACCAGCCTGGGCAACTTGGCGAGACCGACCTCATCTCTACAATCAATAAAAAATTAGCTGGGCATGGTAACGCGTGCCTGTGGTTCCAACTACTTGGAAGGCTGAGGCGGAAGCATCACTGGAGCCCATCAGGTCAATGCTGGGGTGGCAGTGAGTGTGCCACTGCACTCCAGTCTGGGTCACGGAGTGAGTCTCCAACTAACAAAAAAGAAAAGAGAAAAGAAAAAGAAATTACCTATGTTGTAGAATTTTGTTATAGCAGCTCAAATGAACTAAGGCTTAACCCTATGAG
>CAUYQG010210647.1:0-13509 GCA_963574415.1 Tarsius wallacei | reverse complement strand
GACTTCAAAAAAATTAAGCAACTAAAGTCAAGCCACAGCCTTGGAGAATCTATCTGCAGTATACATAGCTGGCAAAAGAATTGTATCCAGAATACATGAAGGACTTTTACAAACCAATTGGAAGTTGAAAAATAATTTGAATAAACACTTCATGAAAGAAGAAATACTAATGGCCAAAAAGCACATGATGTCATGGTCAACATCACAATTCATCAGGGAAATACACACCAGAATTGCTAAAATCAAAAAGACTAACACCAAATGTTGGAGGAAATTTGGAGCACCTGAAACTCATTCATTGAAAAACGATTTCAGTTTCTTAAAATATTAAACTTGACCCAGCTATTGCACTCCTAGGTACAGTGGTCCCCCCTATAAATTCCAAGACCCCAGTGGATGCCTGAAAATTGGGACAGCAACAAACCATATATGCATCATGTTTTTTCTTATGAGGTATGACAATTAAGTTCATGAACTTATTCTAGAAAAAGTGCTATATACTCTATGTTGTATATCACTACTATTACCTTCAAAGAATTCCCCTAAGAAAGCTAGTGCTAGTGCCTAATCCACTTGTGAAAGCAACTTTTGAACTCTTTTTCTGGAATGGCTATCAGAGCTGTTGTATTACCATTGATGCCCTGAATGTCATCAAAATGTCTTCCTGTCAATATTTCCTTTATCTTTGGGTAAAGAAAAAAGTCACTAGAGGCCAGATCAGGTGAGTAAGGAGGGTGTTCCAATACAATTATTGGTTTACTAGCTAAAAACTCCCTCACAGACAGTGCTGTGTGAGCTGGTACCTTATCGTGATGCAAGAGCTCCTTCAGGGCCAATTTTGTACATACTTTTCTTACGCCAAGATTTTCAGTTAACCGTTTCTCTATCAATGTTTATTTGGTCTGCTACACTTCTCACAGACAGTGATTTTGACACACAATTCAATGGATTTTTACAATGTTTTCATCAGTTTTGCTTGTTATATCTGTCCTGACCTCTCTTCATCAGTGATGTTTTCTCTTCCCTCAGAAAAATATTTAATCCATTTGTATGCTGCTGTTTTTTTCATGGCATGGTCCCCATAAACTTGGACTAACATGTCCCTGATTTGACTTCCACTCTTGCTAAGCTTAACAAGAAATTTAATGTTTGCTCGTTGCTCTGATTCAAGCTCTAACATTCTCGGGACGACACACAAAAACATGCAACAACAATAATAAATGCCACATGCTGACATGAACACAGCTATGAGACACTGATAAGCCAAGGTGATGAAAACTTACTGAGTTTTTTATATAGTGCAATCAATGTAAACGCAAAGTGGTAAGTTTGCAAACTTGTCAGACCTCACATACATACAATCACATTGTATAGGGCAGGTAGTGTACAAAGTGTGTATGTATTGGAATAAAGGGATGATTCACAACCTGGGTAAGGTAGAGTAGGATGGCACGAGATTTCATCATGCTACTCAGAACACAGCACAATTTAAAACTTATGAATTTTTATTGCTGAAATTTTCCATTGAATACCTCTGGACTGTGATTGAAGGTAACTGAAACTGTGGAAAACAAAACCTCAGATAAGGGGGACTACTGTAGTTATTGGAATGAAATGAAGATACATGTCCATAAAAAGCTTTATGTAGGAATATTTATAGTCCTTTATTCATAATAGCCAACACCTGGAATCAGCCCAGATGTCTACCTATAGAAGAATAACTAAAAATGAAAAAAAACCCTGGTATATTCATAAAATGAACTACCACTTGACCATGAAAAGAAATAAACTAATGACACGTGCAATAACATGGATGAGTCTTAATTGTGAAAGAAGCCAGACACAAAAGGATATACAATATGGTTCTATTGATAATAATTCTTCATTAGGCAAAACTAACATATGGCGTAGAAATCAGACCATAAGTTGCTCTGAGCAGTGGTGGCAGGGCAGGAAAGAGCTTTCTGGGGTGATGGAAATGTTCTGCATCTTGATACCTTTTCATTAAACTGATGAATGATTTAAGATTGTCCATTTCTTCCCACAAAGGCTACCTAGGCTTAGATGTTTAAAAAGTGATTTCTGTCACTGTCTGAGGAATTACAGATTTCCAATTTTACACAAACCCAGAGACGAGAAAGGGGAATATCTTTAAATCATTTTTATAAGGCTAGCATAATCTTGATCCCAAGCTTAACAAGAATAATTCAATAAATAAAAATTACAGGTCAATCTTACACACAAACAGATGTTGAATCATAAATCCAAAAGTAACAAACCACATGCAGTGATATAGAGAAAGCATAATACATTGTAACAGGTAGAGTTTATACAAGATTCAATTTTTGCTTAGAATTAGAAGGTCATTAATTCATTATATTGAAAGACTAAAGGAAAAATATGATCATCTCAACAGAAGAAGAGCATTTGACACAATTTGAATTTTTGTTTTTCGAGTAGGGGATCTCACTCTGTTACCCAGATTGGAGTACAGTGGCACAATCACATTTCACCACAGCCACAACTTCCTCAGCTCAGTCAATCCTTCTACCTCAGCCTCCAAGTAGCAAGTACTACAGGGTATGCCACCACGTCCGTCTAATTAAAAAAGTTTTTTTGTGTGTGTGTGGAGATGAGGTCTCACTATGCTGTTCAGTCTGGTCTCAAATTCCTGGGCTCAAGAAACAGTCTCACCTTTGCCTCCCAAAGTGCTGGGATTATAGGCATGAGCCACCACGCCTGAACTTAAATGTGATTTTTAAAAATAATTGCTTTTAAAAAGTCTGCAACTTGAAACTATGGATCCACAAAAGGACTAATATCCAGAATCTACAAAGAACTCAAACAAATGGACAGGAAAAAAACCAATAACCCTATTAAAAAGTGGGCAAAGGACATGAACAGATACTTTTCAAAGGAAGACATATGAGCAGCCAACAAACATATTTTAAAAAGTTAAACATCACTAATCATCCAAGAAATGCAAATCAAAACCACAATGGAATGCCATCTCACACCAGTCAGAATGGCTTTCATTAAAAAATCAAAAAACAATAGATGTTAGCAAGGCTGCACAGAAAAGGGAATGTAAGTTAGGTCAGCCCCTGTGGAAACCAGTTTAGAGATATCTCCAAGAACTAAAAATAAATTTACATTTGACCCAGCACCCCCACTACTGGGCATGTACCCAAATCACTCTACCAGAAAGACACCTGCACTTTCATGTTTAGCACAGCACCATAATAGCAAAAACATGGATCCAACTTAGGTGCCTATCAACAGTGGACTGGATAAAGAAGATGTGGTACATATATACCATATAAAACTATGCAGCTATTAGAAAAAAAATTCATGTCTGATGCAGCTGGAGACCATCATCCTACGTGAATTATCACAGAAACAGAACATTGAATACCATATGTTCTCCCTAGTAAGTGGGAGCTAAACACTGAATACACAAGACAACAGACAATGGAGCACTCCTAAAGAGGGGAGAGGGAGATGGGTAAGTGTTGAAAATCTACCCACTGGGCACCATGCCCATCACCTGGGTGATGGGCTCAACAGGAGCCCAAGCCTTGCCAATATACAATATACCCATGTAACAAACCTGCACGTGACCCCGTATCTAAAAAAATTTTTTAAAGAAATTTTGTAATAGGAAAATAGTGCAGCCACAATGAATAGATATTTAGTAATATTTGCAAAAATTGAAGGTACATATGTTCTTTAGTAATTCGTGACTATATTATATTTATATTACAGATACTTTTTCTTTTAGTGAAGGTCTCTGTTGCCCAGGCGGGAGTGTAGAGACATGACAACAGCTCACTGCATCTTCAACCTCCTGGGCTCAAATTCTCCTTCTACCTCAGCTTCCTGAGAAGCTGGGACTACAGGCGCATGCCACCATGCCTGGCTAATTTTTAAAAATTTTTTTGTGGAGATGAGGTCTCACTATGTTGTCTAGGCTGATCTCGAACTCCTGGAAACAAGCAGTCTTCCTGCTTCAGCCACCCAAAGTGCTGGGATTATAGGCATGAGCCACTGCATCTGGCCAAGATATTCTCACAAGATTATTCTTGTGAGAATTATACATCTATCTAGAAAATTTAGACACATTAATTGTAGTAAGATAATAAAACAGCCTAAATGTCCTTTAAAATAAAAATGTAAAAGTCTTAGCAACTTTGAATAAAAGGAAACCCCCTAACATGCAAGGGCACTGATAAAAAAAGCTCACAGCAAATAGCACTATTGATGGTAAAACACTGAAAACACACCCTTTGAAACCAAATCACAAGAATGCCTGCCATTAACGCTTGTTTCATCATTATACTGAAGGGCCTAGCCAGTTCGTTAAGGGAAGAAAAATAAAGTAGGTGCTATGGCCTAAAACGTCCTCTGAAATTAATGTGTTGAAACTAAACTTATGAATTTGTGATAGTGTTAAAAGGTAGAGCCTTCAGGAAGTGTTTAAGTAATGAGGACAGAGTCCTCAGAACTGGGATAAGGGCCACTACAAAAGGGCTTGAGGGAGTAGGTTTGCTTCTCTGAGCTTCCTGAGCGTAAAGATACAGGAAGAAGGCCCTCACCAGACACCAAATGCCAGTGCCTTGATCCTGCACTACCTGTTCTTTATAATTATCCAGTCTGTGATATTTTATTACAGCAGCACAGATAAAGACGTAAAGACTAAAATGGAAAAGCAGGTTATATGACCGTCCCATGGGTGGTTCTCAAACTTTTAGTCTGTTATTCACCATCTGTAGGACTTGTAGATCTGGCCCCACAGTTCAGTAGGTGTAGAGTGTGCCTGGACAATTTGTATTTCTAACAAGTCCCCAGGTACCCTAGTGCTGCTACCCCAGTACCACACTTTGAGAACCACTGTTGTGCATAGAAAATTTGTAGGTTATTATGGGCTGAAGTATGTCTCCCCACCCCTTTAAATTCATATGCCAAAGTCCTAAAGTACACCAGAATATGACTATATTTGGAGATGATTTAAACAGATGATTAAGTTAAAATGAGGCCCTTGGAGTGGGCCCTAATTGAATCTGACTGGTGTCTTTATAAGAAGAGAAAATTTGAATACACAGGGAGAGACACCAGACGGATGCACACACAGAGGTACAACCACATGAGGACACAGGGAAAAGTTAGCCACCTGCAAGCCAAGGAGAGAGACCTCATTAGAAACCAATCCTGCCAACATCTTGACTTTGGACTTCTAGTGTCCCAAACTGTGAGAAACAAATTTCTGTTGTTTAAACCACTTGGTCTGTGGTCTTTTGTTATGGCAGCCTTAGCAAACTACCACATAGATATATTATTAAAATTATTAATAGAGTTTAACAAAGTTCCTGGGTAAGAAAATCAACATTCAAATTGCATTCTTATATACTAGTAACAATCAGCTGGAAAATGAATTTCAAAAACTATATCTTTTACATTTTATAAAATGTAGAATGTTTAGGAGTAAATACATTATCAGATACGAAAAGCTGTAGAGAGAAACTTATATTTAAAAAGTCATCTAAAAGGACCTGACTCCGTGAGAGATCATGCCTCAACTGAGTAAAGATATTGATTTTCTCCAAAGAGATTTGCAGATTCAGTTCAGTTTCACTCAAAATCTCCAGGGACTTTTATTTTATTTCTTTTTCATTTTTTTGGTGGAACTTGATGATTCTATCTCAAGATGATTCTAAAGTTAATAGAGATGAGCAGAGGTCACAAGAGAGGCATTTGCAAAGATAAAGAAATGTCGACTTATTGCAGCACAGTCAGCATGGTCCAGAATTGGATCCCAGACTCAGGAACACAGCAGTGCACAGAGAGAAATCCAAATTAGGACAAAGTGGGACCTGGCAAGCTCAGTCAAATGTTAGTCCTGTTGATGACTGTGCTGGCACAATTGGCTGTTTACATTGGAAAACAACTGAAATGGGATTCTCATTACAACATACACACAAACATTCATTGTTTGGGGGCTTTTCTCATCAGTGTAAAAACACTATCTCATATTTGATTGTTTCTTATTTCTTTAATTTCTAATAATGTTTTTCATGTGCTTATTGGCTATTGATTTGTGAGTTGCCCCTTACTGCCTTTGCCCATTTTTTCCAATTGAGATGTTCATCATTTTGTCATCATTTGTAGGCATTATTTTTCTGTTAAGCATAGTGATCCTTTATCATACACATTGCAAATTTTACTTGCATCTTTTGCTGATGGTGTTTGTATTTAAATATTCCTCCATTTTATTGTTTGTCTTTCTTTTTAAAGATTACCTACTGCCTGATCACTGAAAGAAAAAATTTTAATGCAAGCACAATCTCTCAAAAGCTCATCACTGGAAATAACAACTGCTAATCTGTGGCACACACTCTCCTGACCTCTATCCCATGTGAATATACACATATGAATGCACCATTGTCTGCTGAGCACCTACTAGAAGTTAGGCCTAGTAGATATGGGGACTTTACCTTAGAGAGGAAGACCAAACCCCTAAGAAACAGGCAGCCGAATCTGTGGATCTGCACTACAGCCCCTGATTTCTACTGGTTCAGATTCTCACCTAGGGAGAAGGGTCTTTCCTCAGTATAAGCCTTACACTTCTGCTTTTGTGGAAGGAGCCCTCATGGTGGTTCTGATGAACAGACCCAGTTCCCATGGATATATGCACAAATTCTAAGGATTTGATGAGAAGATATATTCCAAGAACGAGTCCCTCATTAGCTGTGAAAAACAAAGTTGTTTGAATCCACTCAAAGGAAAACTGCTGCAGAGATGCTTTTATTACAAAAGAAACACCTACTTAACAAGAAAATGAAGCAGAGGTGAACATTAGAAAACAGAATCGTGAACCGCTTTTTCTGCTGTGAGAGAAAAATTATCAGGAACTCTTCGTGTAAAGCTGGTATGATAGAATGCTGTGCCCCTCCAGCTCAAAGCCACCAGCAGCTCAGACAGCAGGACTCAGGGCTGCAGGAGCTACCCCTAGGCCCAGGCTCTTACCACCCAGGGAGCAAGAATTCTCTGAGGAAGCTTGGCAAAGCTGGAACTCTAAATATAAAGTATCACTCTGCACAGATGTGTGGCTTTAGACTGAGACTGATTTTGACCACATGCACAGCCTAGTTTCAACAGCAGACAGGGACAAGTTCCCTGCTTCAGCAACACTTCCAGGATGAGGACAGCCACAAGAGTCCCCAGTACATTTGAAAAGAAGAGACCCTGCACTGCTGTTGGAGGCAGTTTTCTACTCTGCAAACCTCTCCAGGGCTCGGTTTCAAAGCTGCTTATGCAAATTTAGCCAAAGATCTCTCTCAAAGTCCTCTGAAATTAGTCACATCTTTCAGGGCCCTCATTCTGTCCTCCGTAAGATGGCGTCCACGTTTCTGCAATACACAGGGACGAGCACACGACGTGGCTAGCGAGCCACCACGAAGCCAGGGCGGATTTCACATCGCGGTGCATACAGCAGGTTGGGAGAGGGCCAGACGCAGGATGTGTCTCGGCAAGGGCCACGTGGGCTCCCAATCAGCTGCCACCCGGCTTCTGGGGAGAACAGCGGCGGGGGGGAGGAGCTCGGAATAGCTTCCCCATTCGCCTTACCTCCACTGCTTCCCTCACCCCCAGGAGCCGCGGAGCCCTGCCGGGACCATATCCAGGCGACCCTGTCAAAGAGGCCTGTGCAGCCTCCGCTGCCACGACCACAGCCTTCGCCACGGGGTGGAGAAGAGGCCCAGCGAAGATGCAAAGGTCCGGGTCCACGCGGTTAAGGCCAGTATCCACTTGCCACCCTGTCCTAAGTCCCTCTCAGGTGCCCTGAGAAAACAACACATTTGGGATGATTCTGAAACACGACTGTAAAGTTTTTGCAAATGAGGATGGTTTTACACTAGATGGTCCGAGGACTTTGTCCCCCACAAGACTTCAATGTGCTTGTCCCCAGGAGCGTCTGCCCCGCCCAGGCGGCTGTGACAAATGGCGCGACTACCCCTCCACTCCCGCACAAATCGCTCGGGCGGGCGAGCGAACAGGGAGGGGATGCTCACCCGGATCAGAGTCAGGGCGGAGCGGGGGCCGGGGGGGTGCTCCTCCACCCGGCAGGGCCTCGGAGTCTCCGCCTGTGAGGTGGGGGTTTTCACAGACAAGCAGGGTTCTCCTCCTCAATTCCCCCGCCTGCCTTGGAGACAACTCTGCCAACTGCACGCCGCATAAATCCAGCCCTAGCGTGCAGCGCGGGGTCCTGGAGCACCAGATGTCAAGCTCTGGAGACCCCGGCACGCCCTTTCCAGAAAACTAGCGACCCAAGCCTGAACGAGGCTTTGAACTTCCGGTCAAGGCTAAAAATCCTCAGCCGCAGTTTCAGGGGGTGAGAGTGGGAAATATTTAATATTAAATTCCTCCTCCCCAGCCCAATAAACTCAGCGTTCGATGCCCTGGAGGACAGCGCGGTGGCGCCCACCCACCTGAGAACTCGCCGCGGGAGTCTCAGGGAAGAATCCCGCACCAGGGAACTAGCCGGGCTCGAAGACCGCGGAGGACACAGGGCTCCCCCAGCTCCCCCTCGAGCCCTGCTGGCCTCCAGCCAGACCCTCGCCCCATCCCAGCCCGGACCTCTGAGTCGCCGCCCGCGCTGCTTGGCCGGCGTACCTCTTCCGCACCGGCTTTTTCCTCTTCTTCGCGGCGTACTTGCACCCGGTGGACAGCATGATAACGGCAGGCGGCCGCCTCCCCTCCTGGCCTCACAAAGGGGACGCGGCCGCGGCCGCCGTCCCCGCGGGCTAGGGGAACCTCAGCCCGGCGCCTGGGAAGGTGGGGCCGCCCCCTGGAGGCCGCCTGCGGGCCACCCGTCCACGTCGGTTTCTCAGCTGGGTCCCAAACGGGAGGTCCTGGCGCGCCCCACCCGCGCGCAGCGAGTCGCCTTTCGGCCTGTGTAGCAGGACCCGCAGCCGGCGAGGCGCCGCCCCCGGTGCCCGCCGGGGCCTGTCGGGCCCGGACTCCCGCAGGGTCTGCACCGCCTCCTTCTGGAGGGGAAGGGCACCGGAGCTAGCAGGGAGGGACAGGCTCCCAGCGTCCCGAGGGCCTGAGGCGTACGCTTGCGGGGGTAGCTGATGTTGGCCTCGTGCTTCAGGATCAGGAACTGCAGCGCAAGGTCTGGGGCTGTTCTTGTGGGGCTGGTGGGGAAGGGGGGCTCAAGATTGTACAATCTTTCCCAGAGAGGGGCTTTTCAGGCAAATAATGGTTTCCTCATCTGTAGGTGCGCGCGACCCTTGAAGGTGGTGAGTGGGGGCAGCACTGGTTTAATTTGGAAAATCCGTGCGTCCAACGGACGATCCGCCAGGAAGGAGATGAGAGAAATCTTTGTCCCCGTGCGCACGCCCTCCTTTCCATGTGTCCTTAGGTCAATAAAAAGCTGATCCCGCACCCCGCGGCGTCCGCGCCGCAGGGCTCGGCTCTTTGGGAAAGGAGTCCCAGGGCACTGGGAGAAGCGTCCTCAGCACGCAAAGGCGAGGGGAGCAAAGAGCCCTGTGACTGTGCCGTGGGACAGGCCGCGGACGGAGAGGCCGCTGGACGAGGCAGAGAGGACCCGCCCTAGCGCCCAGGACAGCCAGCTAGTTTGTCACCGTCATTCGCAGACACCCTCTGCGATCCCAGGAAGCTGACGCGCGCAGATCCTTGGAAGCAAAGGTTTGTGCTTATTTCTGAGGATGCGGGCACGCGTGTGGACGCGTCCGGCGCTTGGGGGACTGCGAGTTACATCCACAAGGGATCCGTCTCCGGGTCTCTCCACCTCCCAGGTGACGAGGGAGATGTGGCTCTGCGGGATGGAGCCTCCTTGTTTATTTTCCGTGAGCTGCGTGCTCTGGTCTTCCCGGAGCTCTGACTTTGGGCAGAAGGCTGCTCACCTGGGCACCAGAACGTGGAACTAGAAGTGCTTTTGCCTTCAGTATCTCCTGGTGTTCGTAAAATGGATAATAGCCAAGGACACTGAAAAAAATACTAGTAATAAATTAGTGAATCTAGATTCGTCAGAAAGCACAATACGCAAAAAATCCAAGAATTTTCGTATCATCATCAGCTTCCTACTTTAAGTTGTGTGAAGTTAACCAGAGTAGTGGAAAGAAGAGTAGTGACAAACAGAGGGAGCGGATTTGTGGGATGTGTGGGCCAGCTAGGCTGTTCAGCTGTCAGAAGCCTCAGAACAGGGAGGACTCCAGTTTCCCAGAACCAAGTCGGTAAACTCTTAACTGCAGTGGGTGAAGCTTGAGGGGGAGACCGGGGAGATGGAGGTTGACCGCAATGCTGGTGCAGCCAGGCAACCACCAGCTGGAAATCCCCATACAAGGCAAGAAGGTCGGGATGATCCTTTGGAGATGAGGTGGAGATACCGGTGGGGACCAGCACCGTTCCTTCCCAGGCTCTCCTCTAGTCAAGTTTCTCCTTCTTCCCATTCTTCCTAAGTGAACGAAAAGGCCAATCCCAACAAAACTTGAAGGGCCTTTCAGAGTCTAGGCCTTGACAAAGAACAGTAACTGAGAACAGGGATGGAAAACTTTAGCTTCTAGGTCCAGTTTTGCCACATCCTGGCAATGGGGCTGTGATCAAGTCTACCCTCCTCCCTGGGACTGTCTCCTTATTTCTAAATGGATGGCTGCTGACATGGTGATCTCTAAGTTCTTTACTTACTTTTGTTTTTCTTTTAGTGCTTTAAGAAGATGTAATAAATGCTTAAAAGAAAATGCATATATATGTCTGTCATGAGCTGCAGGCATTGTTTAAGTCTTAACTAAACTCTCTCTAGTCTGAGTTCTCTAAATGTCAGTAATAACAGATAATTTCTAGAAAACTCAGAAGGATTGCTCTTACCTGGTAAGAGAAAGGGAAAAATAGAAATATTTAACCTGGAAAGATAAAAGTCAAGTTCCTAACTTATGAAGGGTTACAAAATGTTGCGAGCATTTGGACTTTACAGTCCCTTCTCTAATCTCACTGAAAACAAAATTACTTGAGAAAAAGCAGCAGGGGAGTTGTTGCTTGATAAGAACTTTCATAACTCTGACTTAAGTGATGATCTGGTAGTTCTAAAAGGCAGATCTTCTAACAATAAATTTAGGTATGTTACTATCAAAAGTAGAGCACCCTGACTATAGAAGTTCTCGGGATTTCTTCCAGCCCAACTATTACATGAGATTTATGTTCTGATCAAAATTTTAACTATGATATTAGACAGTATTCCTTAAAATTATAAGACAACCAAATCATTTGGGATTTTTGAAATGATGTATTATAGATTATAGCATAATTTGTGATTAAATAAATATACATTTATTTCATTTGAGAACAAATGCCTTATCTGGAAGTTCAATCTTTACTTTGTACCACACTGCTTCAATTATGTTACAAATGCTGTCCAACAAAGGGTAGAGATCTCATCTTGGTCTATAATCAGAGTGTACTGAGATTTTCCACACCCTAAGGCTTAGTCTCAATGGCATTTTTCTCAGTGGTAAGATAAGAACAGGACATGACTGGATCTCTGTTATGCTATTGAGACATGGTAGAATTCAGAGATTTCAAACTGTATTTTTTTTTCTACCTTTGCCAGTGAGAAGCCAAGTGATCTCAAGCAAGTGGCTTTTAACTTAAGACATTACGACTGAAGAAAATTAGCTACTCATTCAGTAATTTATAATTTTGCTGAGACAGAAATTTAAAATGTGTATTGAAAAATGAGTAGATACCTTCCTTAGTTAGAAAGAGAGGAAGCCAAAGGCCCAGTTTAGCCCCTTGTCATTGAGCAATAACCCTTGCTTTACCTCCCTCCTGTAAGATTATGAAGGATTGCTTTTTTTTTCTTTTACTGTGGTTCATTACATATTATTGAGGGAAATTACATCTCATAATAAAGCCTTTGAATTTGAGCAACTGGAGGATTATTCTTTCAGAGAATGTTAAAGATTCAATCTTTTTATTGGTATTGCTACTCTACTCACTTCTGAGATTCAAGGACGTAAGTTTCTTTCAAAGTCCTCTGGTTGGCCAAATCAATACAAAATCATGTTTGGATGTTATGTGGATAATCCAGATACTGGTATTAAATTAAAATAACCCCTTTTGGTAAGAGTTTACCTTGCTCTTTTGTTGATCAGAGGCCCACTACATTGGCTAAAATTCCTGAAGTTTATAGAATTAGTGATAAGAATTCTCAGAACAACACTGAGAAGAAGTTAGATCTCCTTGTCATGGAAAATCTTCTCTATGGGAGAGAGATGGCATGAGTAAGGATATTGGACTATGTGATGCATTTAGTTACTGGCAGGCTTTGTACTTTTGGTTCCTGAAAATAATTAATCAGAGAGTAACATCTAATTTTATGCTAAATATTTAACTGTTGTTACTAGGTCAGATTTAACTTTTGACTTGTTGAACCTAGGAGGAAAAAATAAAGAAGTTATTGTTGTGGACTGATCCTAAAATTTAACTTATCCAATATTCTAGAATCACAGAATTTCTAGAATAAAAGGCAAATCTACTTCCAGCATCTCAGTTTTAAGTTTAAGAAGCTGAGGCCGAGAAAATTAAAGTACTTTGTCAAAGCCATTCAGCTATTCTTAGACTCAGGTTGGTCTAGATTCTAGAACAATGCTCTTCAAAGTCCTGATCTTTAAACTGTTTCCAGTCTGTAATGAGATAGAGAACTTGTGTTAGATTGTAATCCAATGTACTGCTTTTTCATTGAGAACATTATGCTACAGAAAAATCATCAGCTGAACTAAAAAGTGTGCTTAATTATGTAATTGAATTACAATCTAGAAAACTAATTGTTTTCTAACATCATTGTGAGCCAGGAGCAGTTGACCAGCACTGGTCTATAGAGTACATACTCCAGGTTATACTGGTCCTGGTAATCAGATTCCCTGACCTCTGAGTGCATTGCATTTCCTACCACCCAAACTTTATAGAATTATGCTGTGGTGCTTCTACATATCCATAAGTAACTGGACAGAGTTTGGTATCAAAACTTTAAGTCTCTTAATAGTATTTGCATCTATTTTGCATTGTTTTATGATCCAATGATATATTTTTGGAGTTACTTGTTTATGTATCTTACAGTTGATTTAATTAGCCAGATTATTTCTAAAATACTTTAGTAATTGAGTACCTAAGCATTAGTTATATAATATAATTATATTGCTGTGAATTGTATGTATTATACAACTATATATCATGCATTTAGTAATATACAAATTATGACTAATATTAAAATCAAATTTAAAAGTATAACATAATGAGGAGGCTAGAGCCCTTAATGTTAAAATTTCTGGAGCTCTTTGTAAATCTTATCAAAATTTTTGTGTAATTCATATATATATATATATATATATATTTTTTTTTTTTTTGATTTGAATTATCAATCTGTAACCCAGACTGGATTGAATTGGCCGCACCCGGCCACCCCCGCCACCACCTTCTGGGCTCCCGCAAGCCAAC
>CAUYQG010210646.1:0-15985 GCA_963574415.1 Tarsius wallacei | reverse complement strand
GTCTTCCAGCAAAGACTGTGCAGCTGGTGAAGGAGGGGTCCTGAGAACCTCCTCCTGCTCCCCTCATCATGCCCCTGCAGGTGGTGGGGGCCTTCGCAGCATCACCACCTCACTTCTCACATTGGAAAGGAATTCCAGTTGTTTGTTTTTTTTTTTTTGAGTTGGAGTCTCACTCTGTCGCTCAGACTGGGGTGCAGAGACACGCTCCCGGCCACCGCAGCCTCGACCTGCTGGGCTCCGGCGATCCTTCCACCTCAGCCTTCCGAGTAGCCAGAACTACAGGCGCGCGCTACCATGGACCCGGCTAATTTTTTGACTTATTGTAGAGATGAGGTCTCGTCAAGTTGCCCAGGCAGGTCTCGAACCCACGGGCTCAGGCAATCCACTCACCTCGGCCTCCCAAAGCACGGGATGACAGGCTGAGCCACTGAGCCCAGCCAGAATTCCAGTTTTCAAAGTGTTTTTTCATCCATTTTCTCATATGACTTTCTTGAGAGCGTCATAAGATGACGGGTAATATCCTATTTAGCAGACGAGGAGACTGAGAATCAAGAACTTCAGTTACTTGTCCAAATCTTCACGTAGCTAGCCGGGAGCAGGGCCGGTTGTTGAGCGCCACACACGCCACCTCTCACATCAGTCTCAGCAATGCAGTGAACCCAGGTCCACACTGGAGACTGGAGATGAGGGAGGGGCTGCGGTGTGGCCCTAGTTCCCTGCTAGCAGTGGAGTCTGAAGCTTGGTTGACCCTGCCATGCCTCTCGTCAAGAATAAATAAATGTTCATGCAGTCTCAGAGCACCACTCCTTAAAGGACATTCTGCTAGTTGCTTTTTTGTTTACATTTCTCAACTGCTGTCCCCTTTTATAAGCCCCAGCCTGGCTTGAGGGGAGGGTTTTGTAATAGGCTGAGAAGAGACCATTTTGGTTACTTAGAAAAAAGAAAACTTAAGACACTTGCATTAAAATGCTTAAATTAAATGTAGCTGAGACCAGGCTGGACGTGAGCTGCTTGAATTTAAAAGTGCACATTTTTTTCTTTCTCCCCCACCCCCTTCACTGCCCTCGAAATGCAAACCCCATTCTTCTGTGCTAGCATGGCCTTGCCGACTGGTTTGGAAGGCCAATTTATCTAACAAGCTGGCACTTGAGAAAACAGCTGCCCATGAGAATTAAAAAAGGTACACATCTTTTAAAAAGCTTTTGTGAGTTAAGGGATGGACTCAGTTCAAACTCCCTAAAATCTTTCAAAGATCCTCATTTCTTTAAATGTGAGCCCCTTTTGTGGTATTCAGTTTAGATTCATGTCTTATGTAATCATTAGTTGGGCCTTATGTAAACCAGAACTCACTGTATATGAGCAATAACTCTTAACTAAATAAAAAGTACTCAGTCCAGGATTGCTTTTAAAAACATGCAACTTAAAAAAGAATAATGTAGTCTAGACACTGGTTTATGCCAATAGGTGCTGAGAAGACTAAATGTTGATTAAAAAGGATTTTGAGTAATGATTGCGAGACACATAGACACTGTTAATCGATAGTTAAAACAGATAAGACATTGCCTATTTTAGCTAAAAATACTGAATGTTTGACTGCAGACACACACCACACATGCAAACTGTGAATTTTATTTCTCGTATTGGGTTTATACAAACTTGCAAGATACAAATGCAGAACTCACTGGGCTTCTTCGGTACCTAAATCTAAGAAGAATGCAGCTGGAAGGAGGAAGCAAGCTCTCACCTATTTCAGTCAGGCTGCCCCATCGTCCTCAGGGAGTGGGGGCATTGGCCAGAAAGATGCTAAGGGGATGCAACAGCTGCTTGGTCCCCCGACAGAGATGCCCTCTGTCTAAACTTCACTCTTCTTCTAAGGTCACTTTATACTAAATAAAGACACTGAGATCATAAATTTCCTTGTATGGTTTATTGTCTAATACTAGCAAATCAAATTGGCCCCAATATGTGCATAAATAGATATATGCATATATATGTATATTTAATATTTTTCCTTAGTTTTAAGAGCTGCCGGGTGGAGGGTGCCGAAAGGGGAAAGGAACTGGTTCCCTCTTGCTGTATCAGCTCTGCCCCAAGAACATGCCTCTCACAAAGGCAGGACAGGAAATGTACAGCTTGCAACCTCAGAAAATCTTTAAAGTGACAGTAGCAGTGTTGATTGCAGCCTCTTGGTTATTGATCAGGGAGGTCATGTGCTAATTGAGAAGGCCCTGGAGGAATAACCAGGGCTTCTCCGGGTAGGCTACTGAGCCCTGGCCCCTGTCTGGGCCCTGTTCATTCATAGCAGGATGCTCGAGGCTGGGAACAGGGTGCCAGTAATTGCCCAAGGTAGGAGGTCAGGCTTCAGACGCTGGCCAGGAACTCTGTGCTAGATTCCAAACCCTTGATTTCAGGTTTGGACAAAGACTTCCATCCTGCCCAAATCCTTGCAGGGCAAGAGCCTCCCCTTGCCCACTTCCACGGCTGATGAGAAGTTTGGAAGGTGAGTTGGTTTAGTTCAGCACCCCAGCGGCAGCCTACCAGAGGAGTCCTGGGGCTTGCTTGGGCAAGGCTGCGATGTCACATTGTCGGTAGGACCCTCCTCAGCTCAGAAGCAGATTTCACAGTCTGGATGCCAGACCAAGATACCATCCCCTTAAAAGCAGCAGCCCCCAGAGAGAAGGGTCACAGAGGGAGATAGATGCCATAGATGTGACCCAGACCAGACAGGGATCAAGTGAAAGGGAGTGTGAGAAGCCCAGGAACTCGTACATATCTGCTCTAAAGGGCTGGGGTGCACAGAGGATCCCAAGCCGCTTCCTCTGGGCTCTGCGCCGTCTCATGAGTCCATCAAGGAGTAGACCGACATCCTCAGTGCTGTTCAACATAGGCTGCCATTAGACCGTCTGCCCCTTTCCAGCAGGCTGAAGAGGAGACGGGACCCAGCAGCCCATCTGGGGGGAGGGGCGTGTGTCTGCACAGGTGTACTTCGTGCAACTGTAAACAGTTCCAAGAGGATTTGCATCTGACAATCCTCAGAGGATCATCAAGAATGACAATGTCATCAGATCCTTAGACTCAGACTTCTGAGGGAGTGCCCTGTCCTGGTGGTGAGATGCTCCCTGGGTGAGCTCTGGGGACCAGCCCTTGGCTGACAGGGAATGGGATGGAAGAGAGCTGATGGGGCAGAGGGAAGGGCACGTGGTGGGGCCTAGGGGCAGCAACCCCGGTCCCCTCATATTATTTGCCACTTCCATTCAGACATTGCACATTTTGAAAATAGATTTGCTTTTTTAATAAAAGCATAAAAGAGATCTGTCTTAAAATAAGTCTTTCCTCTCCTCTTCTTTGGATCCAAAAGGCAAGGGGTGTGGCCTTGATATGCTAGGAATGGTGTGAAAATAAGGGAGAGAAAACAGGCCTGGTAGAAGCTGTAGGAAAAGATCAGACATCCAAACAAATATATATATATATTACATATAGATCTATAATATGTAAAATCTCCACAAAACATATATTAAGGCATGTAAAGCAACATAAAGAGCCAGCTTTATGAAATAGGAGGTGACAGAGAGGCAGGCAGAGGCGTGGACAATATTTCTTGGTATTTTACATGTATTTCTAAAAATATTACTTTAAAAAAAAAAGAAAAACAGACAAAGGAAGGGGCAGGCATGGCGGGCCCTGAAAAATCTGTTTCCTGTGGAGGGAGAAAGGTGTTGTGGAAAGAGGGAGGGAGGGTGACCTGGAAGCCAATCCCACCTACCAGTCTGCAGGAGAGAAAGAACAGATTTGGGGTGCTTGAGCTGTGAAGATGGAAAATGTAGCCGTGGGTCATGTTCAGAAAACCTGCTAGAAGTGAGAATAGGTGGAATCCTCCTGGTCTGTAATCCCTCGGGCACATGGGAATATCCTAAGCACCTAGAACAGTGCCTGGTATATAAAAGGTGCTCGATAAATATTTGTTGAGTGAATTGTCGTCTTTACTTGCATATGAACCAGTAACTGTCCCAGCCATGAAGGAGTGGAGAGGAATTGGTAGAAGATACAGTTGCTGTTCTTAGGGGCCGCTGGTGGTCAGGCTGAAGTCTCCAGGCAGCGACTCTGGCAAAGAGAAGGCTTAGGGGCCAAGGTGTCTCCAGCTCCACTCTCCATCCTCCTCTCTGGTTACATTCATCTCAAGGTGGGTGAAGAGGAAGAATCAGCTTTGCTTTTCTGTCTCTCCCCCCAGCCTCCCTGGGCAAGTCAACTGTGAGAAAGCCAAGCCTCAATGGGTCCTTATCTGGGATGCCCGAAAGGAGGGGCAGGTGCCTGGAATCTGGCCCCTGGGACTTTGGCCTCATTCCCACTCCCCTGGGCACACTCTCAGCTGGCCCACTGCATGTTCCAGGGGAAGTGGGGCAAAAGGATATCACAAAGCTGGTTAGGTAAGGCCCCAAGGCTGACCACACCCTACATAAGCCAAGTTCTCCTCTCTGCCTCTCACAGCAGGATGGGGAGGCAGACAACAGGTGCAGACCTACAAAGAGCCATCTCCCAAGCGGTTGCCCCCTGGGTCCCTTTACCCTACACCTGGATCCCCACACCGAGCACCTCTGCTGAGGCCACCATCTGCTCCACCAGTGGGTCCTCCTGGGGATGAGAGTGGAGGGGCAGAGGTGATAGTCTGGCACTGCACTGGGCACTAACCTAAGGCTCCACCTGGGAAAACCAATCCAATATCCGCTTTCTACTTCTCTCCTTCCCTCTTTACTTGCCAATGTCTCCTGCCACTTTCCCTCCTTCTGCTCTCCAAGAATCTCTTCCCTGTCTCTCTGCTACCCTTCCCAACCTGCCCTCAGACGCTGCACAGACCTGCTGTTTTCCAGCCACGGCCAGCACTGTCCCCTCGGGGCGCCCAGGAACCTCTCCCCATCTCTCATCTTGTCTTTGGCTCAAGTAGGGTGGTCAGTCTCCACTGGACCCCAGCAAGCACCCATAAGCGGAGACATGGCAAGCCCTGGGTATAGCTGGGGTCACAGAGTGGGGCTGATGGAGAAGGGGAGGGTGGCAGGGGCTGTCCTTGGTGTCAAGTAGGCTCCGAGAGGCAGTGTCCATCTCCTCTTCACCTCTAGTCCTGACCTAAGGTAGCCACAGGCGTGTTCCCCACCAGGGCATGTTCTCCAACAGGCTATGTTCCAGTAGGGTCATCACAACTCCAGCCAGAGCCAGGCCGAGGCTTTCCATGACTCGGGTACTTACAAGGATGGCGCTGCCCACCTGCCACCTCAGGCCATGGTCTAGGACCACGATATGAGTAGTGAGGGCTTCCGGGCTAGGCGCAGTGGGCGTGTGGACACCGAGGTACCCACACTCCTCTCAGCAGCAGCCCCTGGCCCCCAGCCTGGCTCCCGGCGGCATCCCCATGGGAGCACAGGCACAGGGGGCCAGGGTGAGGAGCCAGGACCTCAGATGGGTAGAGGACGGCTTCAGAATGTGGCTCTGTGGAGCTTCACAGCATTGGCCTCAGCCAGGGCTTGCACTGGAGAAAAGAGAAATGGGTGAGAAGAGAGCTGCACAGGGGAATGAGGACTCCAGCCAAACTTCCCAGGGAGAAAGAAGTCTCAGCCTGCCAAAACCTGGTGGAAACCCACCCCAGGCCATCAACCCTGAGAGAGGGTACCAAAGGGATTGAAGCCAGGGTTCTTGCATCCTTCCCTAAGAGAGCAGTTTTGTGCTAGGGCTAAGGGAAGGTTCACAGCCTCTGGCTGTGTTTGTCCCATGCTATTTAAATTGACCGTAGGATCTGGGAGTGGAAAAACAGCTTCTAGGGGGTTCTGGGGGTTCTGCATCTGTGTATCTCAACAGATGGAAAGCTTGTCAGCCAACAGGAAGTGTAGGGATGGGGTGTCAGGGAAGAACCTTCCCTGAGAGCAGACAGGTATGGTCTCAGCTCCATTCCCTGTCTGCTTCTGAAGAAGCAAAGGCCATGGGCATCGCAACATCCAAGAAGCAGCCCCACTGGCTGACTCTAGCCCAGCACTGCATGGGGACACTGGCGGGCTCAAGCGGATGGATGGATGGATGGATGGATGGATGGATGGATGGATGGATGGGAGGAGGGATATAAGGCACCAGGGATGGGGAAGAAGCAATGCTGGAATGAAAGGACCTAGATGACTCAATGGGGGTGAGGGAAGGGGACCCATTCCCTGGGTGGATGAAATACAGTAGAAAAGTGCTTACGTCAGAGCTCAGACCCGCATGGTATGGCTGCTGTCGGTGCCCCGTGGGGATTCAGACGATAGGGGGTTGGCTGGTGGAGTCGGGGAAGCAGGGGAGGTGGGAGGGCTTGGGGTGGCACATTGCACTGGAAACAGAAATGAACAGGGAGGTGAATGGGGGTAGGGAGAGGGTGGGCACCCAGAGCAAGCGAGGCCCTCCTCAGGCAGGGAGCGAGGCAGGAGGCAAGCGGAGAGAGGAGCGCTGAGCTTGGGAGCTTGCTCAAGCTAGGCCAAGCTGTCCTTGTTCCCGAGGCACCATGGAGGAGTGTATCAGGCCCCAGAGGAGACCTGGCCAGATCCAGGCTTTGCTAAGAACCAGTGTGACTGTGGGTGAGGCTGGGCCCTCTCTGGACCAAAGGCTCCCCCTTGCATCCACACAACGGGGAATTCGTATACCTCTCCACTGTTGTGCAGATAGACCGGGGGAGTGGCACTTTATATATGGTGGTATTGCTAATGATAATGATTAATAGTGCAGGAAAATCACACTAATTCAAATCACCAGGCCCCATTTAATGAATAGACAGAAATGAAGGGACCACCGTATTAGTCAATTCCATGAAAATTGAGGTTTCTGATAGACCCAAAGAGAGTTCTGCTAACTGGGACAGGGTTGAGGGCTCAGAAACATTTCCTGCCACCACTTGAGACCCCGTTTTCACCAGTCTGGTAAAGGCAAAGCTCAGTCTACTCCTGAACAAATCATTGCAAGTGCAGGTGGCCACATTTGACTCAATGAGATTTTACTGTATTATCATTATTCTCCCATATTAAGAACAGCAAAGTGGAAGGACAATGACAAGAGGAGATATAGTGCTGGGACAAGCTCTATGCAGCCTCCAGACCCTCATGCAGCCTCACTGCAGCTGCAAGGCAGGAGACAACGCCCTCACTCAGGCTCAGAGAAGAACCAGACCTCAGCCAGGGTCACACTGCATTTCCACCAAGAGGGGCCCTGACATTGAACTTCCCAGTCCCTTGCTCCCACCCTACCCTAGCCTCTTTGCCTTCCCTGTCCTCTGTGCAAGAGTAAGGGCCAATGCAGCTATTGTCATTGCATATCTACACATATCCACATGTGTACAGAGCACATGTAACTCTTGCATGGCAGGAAGTTCTGTCTGCCTACACACAATACCTACTTTGTACATGGGGTCCAGCAATATATCATTACACTCATTGCACACAATTCAGATATGTGTGTGATTCTGCACTTCCAAGCCTGTGCCCTTCCATGTGACCCAACACACTTGTAACTTCACGTGCAAATACATTCATAAATGCTTTCAAACACACATTCATGTACATATCCACAACCCTGGCTCAATGGTTAGTTATCTGGAAACATCAACTTCTAATAGAGTCAAAACAAAAACAAAAACAAAGCAAAACATATCTCAAGAAGTCAAAAAAGATGTTACAATCAGCATGAAGTGAAGCTTGTATAATTTACTCACAGGGGAGCCCCTGCGAGTCAGGTCAGTCTTATTTATACACAATTTTATACACTCATTTATACACGATTCTGACTTGCTGGGTTTTCTAGCCCAAAGGAAATTAGATATGGGAAAATCAGAAGAGAGAGAGAGAGAGAGAGAGAGGAATTGAGAGGCCCACTGACATCTTTAAGACAGCACCTGAAGAGAGAAAATGTTTTGTAAAAAGTAGACATAATAACTATAAAAGCGTGACAGTTTGGGAACATTTAGCAAAGCTATAAACAGATCTATATCCATTGTAGCCCCTTAAGGGTGTCCCTTTAATGAGGTCTGCAAAATAAGGATATTTATAATGATACAAAATGAGAGAGAAAAGTTAATTATGTAAACAGAACCTCTTTAAGAAGGCAGAAAAATACCAAATATATTAGAAATGTATCTACCAAAATAGTAAAGATTCACATAAGCAGCAGATGTGATGTTATCACGTGTGTGGTCAGAAGTACACCACCCCACCTGCATGCAGAAATCATCAGTCACACATACATTCGTGACACTGTGCTTTCTCTCATCCTGCACACAAAGACCTGTGTTCACATATTGCAATATACACACTGATACAACCTATATATATTCATATATGCCTTATCATTCCCCATACTGCCAAAAAGAGCCAATCACACATAAAAGCAAGCAAACATAAATATGTGCATTCATGGACACTGCCTTCACCCGTACATCGCACACTCACATCCATGCACGTCTACACTCCAACAGCCTACCAAAACCACCTGGACACACACATAATGGGTGTCCACACAACACCCTTAGGCATTTTACCCACACATGCACACGCATGTACACATTCCTACATTTGCACTCAAGCCTTTCCTTCACCCCCACACTGTAATACAAGGGGGGGACCCCAAAATATCTGGAATTTATTCATTAAAAATTGTGTATTTCTATAAGAAAGGAATTGGCAGTAGTGGAAAACTGCCAGGGGACGGTGGGGGCGGGATCGGCAGTAGTGGGAAACTGCTGGGGGTCACATCTCATCAACAAGGATACCTGCATAATGAACATTTGTATACCTAACCCTGAATTGTACTCCATGTATTAAAAGTAAAATTTAAAAAAAAAATTATGTATTTATTCTTACATGTTTGGACTTTAGTCACCTTCAAAATAATCTGCACTTAATGTAATATACCTATTGAGACGTTTTTCCACTGCTCAAACCAGTTTTTGAACTCATCAATTTTGATGCCTTTTAGTGCTTCTGCCATTTTTTGTTTATTTGCTTGTTTGACCTCTCCCACATTGGTAAAACATTTCCCTCTGAGGACTTTTTTCATTCGGGAAACAAAGTTGCTCAGGGTGAAATTGGGTAAATAGGGATGGTGGGGCAGGGGAGTCATGCCATTTTTGGTCAAGAACTGCTGGACACTCAGTGCGGTGTGGGCAGGTACCTCGTCGCAGTGAAAGAACTGGTCACTTCTTTGCCACAACTTGGGACGTTTCTTATGCAATGCAGCCTCTCACAACAACGCTAGCTGGTACACTGATGCCGATGGGTTCCTAGAACACGTACCTAGTGGGGGAAGCCTATACTACAAGGCGACCAAAAGATAATTCTGGGTTGTTTGGGGTCCACCCTCGTATACACAAATAAACATATGTGTATCTACAAACATTACAAAACACAGACACTGCACGTGCCTTTTATACCACACATACAAACTCAAAAATGCCACATCTTCCCACACACTACATACATATGAGTCTGTACATACCGGGTAGATTTGCAAACATTACAATAGTCCTCACTGATTACTCTATCCATGCCACACATCCACGTGCAAGCACTTCACTCTATATCCCATACCCGCTGCACACTGCCCTCATGACCTGTGCCCAGACGCCTACACACACAATGTCACGGGCGTGAACTATGCCCGCACTACATGTGACGGGATCAGCCTTGTTGTGCCTGGTAGAGCTACAGTTCTGGGGATCTGGGCCATAGGCTAGGGGCGATGGGGACAGTGGGCTAAGTCTGAGGTCTGGCCCTGCCACAGCCATTTTTTAAATAGTTGGGGTTTTGGCAAATGCAAGGTGACTGCTTGCTTTCAGCACACAGACGCTGAAACGTAAACCCATGTGTATCGAGAGGGAAATCGGATAGGACGGGTGGGTTTTGTTTTCATGGAACCTTTGGCTGGGGAACTGCAGTAGAGAGAGCCAGGGGCTGAGGCTGGGGTTGAAGCAGAGTTTTTAAAACAGCCTCCTTGCTCTAACCCCTTGAAACAGGAAGTTGCCTTTTGCCCAGACCACGTGGAATTTGATCTTTGGAAGGTTCAAGCTCATTTGCCAGCTCAACTACAGGGAGGTTCACCAGAGGCCTCCTTCCTTATGGCCATACTGGTTCTTCAGCCTTTTGGCTGCAGGATGGAGCTCTCTGAAGCCATCCCTTTTCTTCCCCTCAACTCCAGTCCCAATGACAGCCTCTCCCTGAAATACCACCAGGGCTTTCCCTGGCCACCCATACTAAAGTCCATGATTCCCTATTATAACCTAACTGTCAGTAGTTTCTTCATTAAGGCTCACTTAAATCTTCTTGGCTGTAGACTAAAATCTTCTAGTTTCTGAAAATATCCATATTTAAAATAATTAGAAAAAACAACAAAAGAGCTATTTAAACTATTACTACCAGCATCACGACACTATTGCTACTATCATCACCACTACAGTTCACAAGCATGTATTGAGCACTTACTGAATGCCAGGCACTGTGCTAGGTGCTTGGCACACATTGTTTCCCATCCTTACACCATCAGACTGGAAGCAGTTTTTTTGGTTGGTTTGTTTTCAGAGACAGGTCTAGCTCTGTCACCCTGGCTGGAGCACAGTGGCCCATTTTTGGCTCACCTCTTGGGCTCAAGCCACCCAAGTAGCTGGAACTATAGGTACGCCACCATGCCCAGTTAATTTCTTTTTTTTAATGTAGAGATGGGGTCTTACTATGTCGCACAGGTTAATCTTGAACTCCTGGGCCCAAGCAATCTTCCCACCTCGGCCTGCCAAAGCACTGGGATTACAGGCATGAGCCACTGTGCTGCTGGTCTAAGTATTTTGATTTGAATTTTGCAGACAAGGAAATGGAGCTTCAGAGCACCAGAACTGGAACCCTCTTCAATCACCAACATGAAATGCCATCCCTTCCATTGTGTTCCTACCACTGTTCTTCACTCCTCATTGTCTGACTCTTGCCTGGGCCGCTGTAATTGTGGCCCGTACACGCGGTCTCTCCTCTGCCAGTCATCTCAAACTGTGGCTCTCCCTTCTGGGTCATTCCTCTAGGCTGTAGCCTTCAAAGCTCTCACGCTCACTCTACCTTTTCTCCATCCTAATCACCTCTGTCTGATGAAGACAATCTCCCAGGCTCCAGGACTTACCCATTCTCTTTCTCTGCCTTTAACCCTTCCATTCATACAGAGTCTCTTTCATTCTTCAAAGTTCAACTTCATTCTCCTCTATTCTGGGATGAGATCTCAGGCTGAGTAGAAGTTAATTCTGCTGACCTCAACCCTATCAGCATCTGCTCACAACCTACTAGCCTTCGTATCAGTGTGAAATTGGTCCCTCACAGTCATCTTTTCTTAGCAGAAAAGTGGGTTTGGGTCAGTAGCCAAGATGGTTACTGTATTACTCTCAGCTCTTTGGCTGCCTGCACCATTTTTTCTTCTATTCTTTCTTACTTGCATGTAGCAAGACTGGAAAAGGAAAGGATACCTTGGAATACCTGGCCCTCTTCTCTGCAATTGGGAAACACTTTTATCTTTCTCAGTCAAGCTCAATTGTCTCCTTTTCTCTGTGCCTTTCCCTGACCTGCCCAGGCAGAATGGCTGCCTGTGTTCGTCTGGCCTCCAGCCATTCCTCCTTAAAGTGGCTGCAAGGATCATTGAGGCTCTGCGCTCCAGGATGTCAGCAACTCTGGTCCCTTGGCACCTTCCTGAGCCTAGCACAGTACCTGGTGCTCAATAGATGCTTGCCTCAACCTGGAGGAGCATGTTCTTGTTCTCGGCCTCTATCTCTCTGTCCCTGCCCCCCTGGCAGCGGTGCTGCGCTTCCTCCCCTACACCTGGTCAGCTGGTTTCCCTGGCAGGGCAGAGCAAGGCCCAGCCCCTCTCACCAGACAGCATGCGGCCCCTGCGGGAGGCCTCGGTCGCCAGGGCGCAGGAGATTTCAATCCGCTTCTCCTGCTCCTGCAGCTGGCTCTCTGAGTCCTGGGGCACGTCCACAGAGTCCCCCTCGCCGATGGGCACCACGTTCTGCATACTGAAGAGGCACAGACACACAGACATGGAGGGAGGGACAGGATGGTCCAATTGGCTTGGGGGGCCCTGCAGACTGTGGTTGGCGGGGAGGGCCAGGGGCCTGTGTGTGCAGTCTCTGGTTCCCGGCAAGGCTGTCCCTAGGAGTGAGTGGGACCCTGGCAAAACACAGGGGGGCACCCCTCCCCTCCAAGTTTTCAGATTAATTCAAAGGTTCAAGTGAACACTTAGGGCAGCCTTGAAGGGGAAAATAAGTCACCAGAGGGCAACCCTTCAGCTTTGTCTTGATGATATGATGCGTGTGAGACCAGCAGATCTTTTTGCACCCAACAGCAGCATCCTCGCTCCTGCCAATGCCTGGGCCCTGCCGGCTGCCTCAAGCCACTGCCTCCACGTGCTCTCCCCTGGGGAGGCTCTGGGCTCCCAGTGGCATCTAGTGGCCCAGGTGTCCTAGGTGCCAGGGTGGGCAGCGGAAGTGGAGGCTCACCCATGTCTGTTACCTGGATTTGGCAATGAGTGTCTTGATCCTCTCCACCTTCTTCTGCTTCTCTTTCAACTCCTCAGGGCTCAGCGGAGTGTCGGGCTCCAGGTCAATGTACCGTTCGGGGATGAGGACTTTGTCTGGGGTGGAGAGCTGTGAAGGGACTGAGGTCACCGCCTATGTCCCCTCCCAGGGCCTCCTCTTACAGCCCTTCCAGGTCTCCACTCACCTCCTTATTGATGTCCAAATCATAGTGCTGGGGCTCCAGCTCCATTTTGCGAAGCCGGGCAATCTCCTCCCGGGGTGTCTCGTAGGCCTGCCCGCCAGGCTCCTCCGCCCGCAGGGCTGCCTCCAGGTTGGAGATGTCCACCTCATGGATGCTGCGGTGGCGGCGCACCTGAGGGACAGCACTGTCATGACCACCCCACTGCTACCCATGCCTCCAGGAGCTCTAACCATGCCCATGTCCTTACCCTCCCTGCCTAGCACACCCTGCCACCCCATCGCTCTCACTGCAACCCCCGCCCCCAGCAGAACCATCCTCCTTCCATTCAGCTGACCCAAGGCCTGCCAACCTGCAAGGCCTGCAGGTAAAATCTCATCAGTATCTCTTGTTAATACTTGCTGTTCCCTAACCTGCTCTGCCCTCACATTCTGTGCTATATATTTTGGGAAGTTGAATTAGTCTGTCTTGTCTTGCACTGATTTCTACTGATTCCATATTATAGAAATTCCAATCCCTGAACTAGAATGCAAACTGAGGGCAGGACTTACGAGTCATAATTTTACTGTATTTTTAAAACTTAGTGGAAGAAGAACTAAGTAGGTGTCTTGGGCTCCTCCTAACTTTGCACTTCATAGGTGTGTGGTCCAAAAAACCCTCCATTTCTCTTCACTTTGTTTCCCCATCTGCAAAGTAGGGATAATAATTCCTAACCCAGTGTTGTTGAGGATTAAACAACATGCAAGGCATGGAACCAACTTAAGTGCCCACCAACAACGGAATGGCCAAAGAAAATTCAGTATGTATATACCATGGGATACTGCACAGTCATTAAAAAAGAATGAAAATCATGTCATTTGCAGCAATATGGATGGAGCTGGAGATCATCACCCTAAGTGAACTGACTCAGAACAGAAACTCAAACTCCACCCATATTCTCACTCAGATGCAGGAGCTAAATGGTCACAAAGATGGAAATAATAAACATTGGGGGCACCAATAAGGGGTGAGGCAGGGAAGGGGGCTAGGATTCAGAAGTTAACTCGGGTAAAATGTTCACTGCCTGGGGAATGGACCACCTGAGACACAATCTCCACCACTACACAATATGTCCATGTAATGAGTATGTCTGTGTACCCTCTGAATCTAAAACAAAGACGGGGAAGAAAAATAACATGAAAGAGATTTGGGAACCATATTGCACCATGCAATGGTGAGCTATTCTAACAGCTTGCCCTGTGAAAAGCACATAGGACATGCTCTAGAAACATGTATAAATGATGACTACTTCTGTGTGGTGAATTTTGTACTATTCCTTATTAGCTGAATTTTGTATAATTAATTTCAACAAAAATAACCAAGGCATTCCTTTTGTTTGTTTGTTTTGTTTGTTTAAGTCAGAGTCTCACTCTCATCTAGGCTGGAATGCAGCGGTATGCTCACAGCCACTACAGCCTTGACCTATTGGGCTCGGGTGATCCTTCCGTTTCAGTCTTCCAAGTAGATGGAACGACACGCACACGCCACCACAACCAGCTAATTTTTTGGTTTATTGTAGAGATGAGGTCTTGCCAAGTTGCCTAGGCTGGTCTCAAACCCCCGGCTCAGACAATTCTCTTGCCTCTGCCTCCCAAAGTGCTGGGATTACAGGTGTGAGCTACGCACCTGGTGTAATGCATTCCTTTTTGTGAGCTATTTTCTTTAAATGAGAAAAAGGAAACACTTAAAGTAACTCTTCCGCCCAGAGGGGAGAAGCTTCCACAGTCCTTCCAGTTCCCCAGCATGGGTTCTTTCTACTCTCCTTCCTTTCAAATCTTCCTAGCTCAGACTGGCCACGCCCTGGGAGTGGGCAGTGTTGGCAGATGCCAGGCTCCTGCCTGAGGGTGGCTGGGAAGACATTACCACTTTGTAGGCAGGCCGGGGGCTGGGATCCGGGGCGGGGCTGGCTGGGAGCTGTAAGCTCCTCCGCTTCTCCTTCATGGAGCCACTCTGGTGCCGTCGCATTCGGTCAATCTGCTCCTCCACGCTCATCTTGACCTTCCCCTCGCCAGGGAACACAGCACTCTTGGGGCGTTCCTGCCACAGTGGGAAAACAGGCTGTGACAATGCCTCACCTGCCCCACCCAGCTTGTTCATCCATCCTAAGCCCTTAAACATTGACAACTTTCTGTGGGAAGTCTGCCTGCAGAGGGTCCAATGGTGGCCCCCACAAGAGATGTTCAAATCTCAACCCCTGGTACCTGTGAATGTAACTTTATTTGGAAATATGAGATCATCCTGTGTTAGTGTGGGCCCTAAATCCAATAACAGGTGTCCTTATAAGAGACACAAAAGAAGACGACACATAGAATAGAAGGTGATGTGAAGACAGGTGGAGATTGGAGTGATTCATCTGCTCAGAAAGGAATGTCAAGGATTGCCAGCAGTAACCACATACTAGGAGAGAAGGATGAAACAGATTTTTCCCTCCAAGTCTCCAGAAGGAACCAACCCTGCCAATGCCTTGATTTTGGACATCTGGCCTCCACAACTATAAGAACATACATTTCTATTGTCTTAAGCCACCAGTATGTGGTAATTTGTTATTGGAGCCCTAGGAAACGAATACAGGCTTTGGTACAAGACAGTGAGGCACTATAATAACAAGTACTAAAAAATGTGGTAGAGACTTTGGAATTGGGTGATGGGTAGAGGTTGGAAGAATTTTGAGGGACATGATAGAAAAAGCCTAGATTTCCTTGAAGAGATGATCGGCAGAAATTTGAACTTCAAAGATGATTCTGGGCCAGGCATAGTGGCTCACGCCTGTAATCTCAACACATTGGGAGGTCGAGGTGAGAGGACTGCTTGAGCCCAGGAGTTCGAGACCAGCCTGGGCAACATAACAAAACCTTGTCTCTACAATTAAAAAAAAAAAAAAATTAACCAGGTTGGGGGTGTGCGCCTGTAGTCCCAGCTACTTGAGAGGTTGAGGTGGAAGGATTGCTTGAGTCCAGGAGGTCGAGGCTGCTATGAGCTGTGATCATCCTGATCATGCCAATGCACTCCAGCCTAGGTGACAGAGTGAGACCCCCAACTCAAAAAAATAAAATAAAATAACAGCATAGAAGAGAAATACCCATAGAGTATTAGTCCCAGGACCTCCATGAATACCAAAAATCCATGAATGCTCTAGTCCCAGATATAACATGAAGTCGTATTTGCATATAACCTATACACATCCTCCCATATACTTTAAATCTTTT